>DWMW01000150.1:0-10778 GCA_018246335.1 Papilio thoas cinyras
GTTTCACCTTCATTAGCTCTTTTATCAAATGACTTTAGGTGCATGCATTTCGTAATTATGTCGAGACATTTGGTGCCACTGTCCAAGAGATTTTCGTCCCCTATGTTAAATTTTAATGCTTGTTCCAAATGGTCTGCTAGTTTTTCAACGTCATGTATCAAAGGGTCTCCAATGTAGTTACTTTTGTTATCGGGGTTCACGAAGTCGCGTTTGTCCATGTACATGAACACCTTACAAGGGCGACCTTTACATTTCCCGGACACCCTTTTGAAATAATCGTATAATGTCTTGTCTATTCTATGTACGGCGTCTCTTAGCTTCCTCCCGCCGCTGGGATTCACCCAGAAATAAGTTTGGATTTCAGTACAGTGGTCATTCATGTACTGCGCTAAGTTATCTAATTCAAATATTAACTCTGAAATGACAGCATCGCTCGCGGCGCACGCGCGGCACATGGTACGATTAGGTTTGCAATGACAGTAGCAGACCTTATCATGACCTATGTATTTCTTTAACGTATCCCAATTAATTTCTCTTCCTTGCCTAAGGTGATTTATTTTCGCTCTCCGTTTCATTCTTGTAGTATTTCTTATGTCAATGTCTCTCTGTTTTCTCTTATGTTCTTTTGTGGTCATCAAGTACTGATACAACTCCATTAAATGTTTGTTGATGACAGCTATGAAATCTTTGCTTAAAGTTACTTTGGCTAAATTATTCGTGGTGGACGCCGTTATTCCTTTCGGTGTGACAATTGTGTCGGATAAATCTTCTTTAATTTTGTAATCAGGCAATAGCTTGCTGCTTTCGACCGGTTTCAAGATAAATTGGCCATCGGGAATCGATTGGTTTTCTACCAGCACATACAATCCGGGCGATAGTTTTTCTGCTCTTGGCGTTATTTCACCTACGTTTGTGATCGTGATATTTTTTGAAGTTGAATTATTTGGCGCATCGAGAGCGATCGTGTTGCAAGTAATATTGGAAGTGGTATTTTTGGCCGGTATAACAATTGTGGCTTCGGTGGGCAGCGGGTCTACATCCTCCACTGAATGTATTTGATATTCTATGTCAACCGGAGTGGACAGTCTAGCTGTAAATACTTTTCTTATTCTGACTGGTTCGTTTAAGGATCTCTTTTTATCTATTGTTATATTGCATGGGATAGCGATATGGACCTGAATGGAGTTGCTAATGGTATCGCTGGTTTTTATAAAGTTTTGAGTCGTTTTTGTTGATCGCTGTTCAGTACTCGTCGATTTATTTGTCATGTCGTTGAACATTCCTACCATATCGTCATTTAAGTTTCGATTCTTGCGCATTAAATCTACAATAACTTCAATGGCAGCAACGTCTTTGGCGGTAAAAGTGTTCTGCGACTTAACGTCGCGTTTCCCATGTTTATTTGTTGCATTAGTCGGTGGTGCTTTAGTTGTAGTTTTAAAGGTTTCAAATTTGTTTTCGTCTTCTGTGTAGTCTATGTCTGCCGTATGGTAGTCCTGTTCAGAAACAAATAAAAATTAAAAATCTAAGACTAATCTACCGCCATATGTATGCAGACAGCAAGTATGGAGAATCCGAATGGCTTCCGCCTGTAAATGATATAGTAAAAGAATAAAAAATAGCGGTCAGCTGTTGTAAGTCTATTGTAACTGTCGCTGTGTTTTTCACTATACGAAATTGCTTAACGTTAAACAGTACTTTAACTAAGAACTAAGAAACTCATTTAATTCATATGTCAAAGATTAAAATAAAATAATGATACGATATGACAAACAACAATGACGCACATATTACTTTTCACTGAAGCAGTTAGATGATTCGGTAGTCGGCATCGACACCTCAATACAAGTATAAATATTATACATGGTTACAAAATGGTTACTTACATAATAATTGCTGGTGATGTACAAACTCTCTTCGTCCAACTCTTTTAATTCTTCCGTTGGGTTCAAGGTGGAGCTGGCTCTAGTCGCCAGCTCCGTAGTGGTCGGGGTGGTCGCGTTACTAGTCGTAGTCGTGTCCAAGGTCGTGTTTAGTGGTGGGCAGCTGCTCCTCTTGGTGTTGGCCACGTCCGCCACTGCGGCGGTGGTAGCATTCTCAACATTTGTTAACTTGGCCATAGAAATAGTAGGCAGTGAATTTTTGATATTTATAAGTTCATCATTGTCAGGTTTATTTTCTACCTTTTTTGAAAATATTTTAGTAGTTACGATCATGAACTGAAATTTGAAAAATGTTTACTTACGTAAGTACATAGGTGCACGCACACAGGTATAAACATATCGGGAGAAACAATTACAGATTTCCTTTCTATGAAATTAGTTTTAAGAAGATAATTCAGTGGTTAGTGAAGAAATATCGAGATATCTCGAAATATTTCAAATGATATATTACGTGAAATAAATTATAATACAATAGAAGTAAACTAAGTAGTGAGTACAGTTCGTCTGTACGTTAAAGCTAACATCGCAAGAACAAGGGATAATGTAAAGAAATTAATCTTCTCAGAAGCTGCTACCAGCCCTTGAAATTGTCGACGGTTCTACTGCTGATATTTTGTATGCCTTTAAAGATTTAAAATAAACATACTCTTGTCTGTAATCGTTGTTTCGCCCGGCGCGAGTGAGCTTCAGCTTCAATTTAACTTCAATGTACTTAATTGTACTTATATAAAGTTGGGCAATCTTTAGGCTGACCATCTGTCATCACTTTTATCCTGTACAATGTGCCATAAAAAAGATGTATTGTAACTCTCTACTTACACGATGTTCGCCGTTTTTATGATTTTCCGGTTTAAAGGTTTGTTTGGTGTTCAACTTAGTTATTTCTTTCAGTGGTGTAGTATTTTTCGTTAGTTTATCCCTCACGACACTAGCCGTCGTACGAGTAGCGGCAGGTGTGACAACTTTCACTCGTTTCTCCGTTGTGGTCGACGTCTTGGATGCCGGTGTGGTCTGGCAATAGACGTACAGTTAAAACATTAAGATAACATCTCTGGAAACATTAATTTTTCCCTTGTTGTAGCGCTCAACTACTCCCTTGTCAAGAACTAACAATGATAAAACAATGACCTTTTTAAATTTCAGAAAGACTGGAAAATAGAATGTACAAATTACAAAACAAAAATAATATACAAACAGTTTTTTCTGTATTCTTCGTTTTATAGGGGCTCTGCGAAATCATTGGAGCTTTGGGTGCTGCCGGAGTTGTGGCTCGGCTTGTCTTTACCGAGATGGTCACCGTGCTCTCTGCGAAAAAGAGACAAAACCTTTGAAGATCGTAATTAGAATTTTATAATACCACCATATCCAGAACAGTTTTGTGAAAGCGTTTTTGAATATGAAGCATATTCCAAGAAGACTGAACGAAATGGTCGTTAAAATAGTAATATCAGTAAAAGGTTTAGCAACAAACTTTGTGTATTGGATGAGGTTCTGACGGCAGATCTCGGCTTGGAGGTGGTCGATGTGATGACGGCCGGACTCGATTCATTGATCGACACCTCGATCTGATTCTGCTGCATCGCGAACACCGACGTGCCTGCGACGAATATAACGGTGGAAGAAATTATGGAATAGATTCGAAAGATCACTTCTCTTTACTTTACGTTCCTTATTACCTGAGACATTACAAGGGGCATCGAAATATGTGATGATTGTGTCTCTATTACAAGCAAATTGATGACGCTCAACTCTATCGCAAAACCATTTAATAAATACCTTTCTTGTAGGGCCCTCGACGCGGCTTCATAGCGACCGAGTGCGGCCGGCTCAACTGCTTCAGGTCATAAATGATGGTCCCCCGCCGCGGCTCTAGCGTTGTGGTCGGCGGCAGTTTTGACAAATCTGTTACTTGGTTGCGCTCTGTTAATGAAAAAACATTGTAATGTGGTTAACGAGTATGACGGTTGCAAAACTGAGTAGTAAAAACGAGACTAATTACTGTTTACATGACGGCGTACGTGCGTATTGGTTTGGGACTTTTATGACGTCACGTGTAGACAATACCACTAGTGGTACATTCTATGTAATATCGGCGTCTAGTCAGCTAACAACTGAATGGCACATTACCTCCAACAGAACTGGGAATTCTCCTGATACGATCGCCGGTCATCAAATCCGTCGCAGAGCGCGGTTCGGCAACTCCACTAAAAAGTCCACAAGCATTAGCACCCTCGTCCATGCCATCCGAAAGACTCGGCTCCACAGTTCTCAGTATTCCAAATTTAGTAAGCAATTCGAGTAGAGCTATTCCCGACACGTATTTCAGGATGAAATCGTTCCAAATCGACTTTGGAGGACTGGGTAGCGGCGTGTAATCGCTTCTCTTAGGGTCGGGCAGATAGTAGGTGGGCAGGTCGATGTGTACGACAACGTTGGGGCGCGTGAAGTTCTCCACGGCTTCGACTACCCTGACCAACTCTTTTATTTGTTCATCTCTGTCGGAAGTGCAAGCGCTCACTTTACGGATGGCTTGGACAAATCTGTGTACAGCAGAATGTCTGCCAGACTATATGATTTCACCAAAAGATAAGTGTCGTCCCTACACATTGTATCGAGTAGGAGAAATAACTTCTTACGAAACCTATTAATAAATCTTGTGTCAAAAAGCTGCATCCTAATAAGTCTTATTAATATATCAGTACAAACAGAGTACACTAATGATGGCTATCGAGGGCACCGGGCGTAATGATACCCGTTCCCCAACTATGGACACTGAAAGAAAACATTATATATAATAAACCGGAAAGGTACTGACTGCCACAAATATAGATACACCGATGAACCAGCCATTTCCGAAGACTAGATAAAATAAAATACAATAATCTGTACACATTCGCACTAAAGTTCGACTTATGATTTTTTTATATGTAATAGTAAATAAAAATTTCGACCAACCAAAGTGCCGCGTTCTGGTAAATCTATGTACTTTTACCTATAATTTGCGGACTCGTCGAAAAATCGAAAATACATTTTTAACGAAACTTTTAAAAGCGTCACCTTTCTAGGTCGATTGTCTTCTGTCGCCTGTTACGTTTCCGACGGCGCTGCGGTCCCCGGCGGCCGACAACAGCTGTGAGTGAGACATGCAACATACGGGAGTTAATTCGTCGGTAAACAATTTGAAATTGCATTTACGTTAGTTAGTAGCTGACTTACTCTCTTTTAAAAATTCCTGTATGTTCTTGGAATAAAAACCAGAGTTTCCGAACACTTTCAATCGTGGAGCCGATATATCTGTAATGTAAGAGCATACAGTTGGAAGTCATTTAAATTTCAGTAAGAGTTCTGTGAACAAACGGGTTGGTTATTGCATTATAATTATTTGCATTGCACGCTGACAATCGGGTTTGATTTCGATGCCGTAGTGCGAGTTTCCAGCAAACATTCAAACGTGAATGATAATTCTTATGTATGTAGATATTTATATTGAATTTGGTCAAATTAAACAATAGGACTATAGAAGGAAAGAAAACACAAAAAGTTAACAATAAAACTGAAAAACCAGTGAATGACTTTTCCATATTTTGACTTTTAAATGATTGTATTCGTAAGTCGTATATAGTTATTTGAAATTAGAGCGTCACCCTGGCAGGCGGCCTCGCCACATCCATCCCAAACATTTGTTCTACGACTTTTTTAAATATTGATAAATAACACAAATAATAAAAAAAAATTTGCTACTTTGGTTATTTTTTGCTGTTTGCCTGCGGAAGGTGCCCGTCATACTTACGCTTAGAGAGGAAAAATTTATTTTGTAAGGGAAAACTTAAATTTTAAAAACTATTTTAATTTTAAAAAGAATAAGAATATAAGACTATATAAAGACAAAAAAGTTTCATTTACGAAGACTAACCGTGGTTGCCATTCCTCTTATCCTTAGAAGAAATCTCGTCCAATAAAAAATCGTATTTTGATGTTTTCGTTGACAATTCCGTCCTCTTGGAGCTTGTGAACAGATCATAATCGAAGTAATTTTTGTTGGTCGGCTTCGCCTCTAGCGGCGAATGCTCGCTGAAATCACCGTTTCCTTTACTCTGCTTGTACAGGTCGCCGGCTGAGTTTTTTTCTTTGGTCAGTATATCTTGTTTCTTATCGGGCTTGGAATTGAACAACAAATTGTTGTGGACGAGGTGCGAGTAGACCGGCTTGTATTTCTCTGTCGCTATCGATTTGGCATGACCCTCGTCCGGCTTAGATACGGGCAACACTTCTGAGAACGTTTTAGACAGCTCTGAAATATTGATTTTTATTTTATTCTCTATCGGAAACACATCAATGTACTTGTGAGTGAGTTTTAAGTTATGTTCTTGAAGATGTTGCACGTTCCCATTATCTTCATGTTTTTCATTTTTAGAACCGTCAAGAATGTCATTGGGCATATCGACTTTTCCGAAATGAAGCTGGTCTTCTAGAGTATCAAAAAAGTATTCGTTGTCTTCATCTACCATTTTGTCCGTCAAGTTGTGTGCCGACTCCGTCGTCGGAATATGTTGCCTACTACTATTTCTATGGGGAGACTTTACTTTGACGTATTTGTTGAGCAGTTCCGCACCTAGGTAGTCTAGTGTAGGCAGTCCTCTATAATGCGAAGGTGCTTTCAGAGCACTTCTTTTTATCCTTCTACTGTTTAAGTTAGCGACAATGTTTCCATTATATCCACGGGAATACTTATTTCTATCAATTTCGGTCGCCGATTTTGTATAACAATACCTACCCTGCTTTTTTTTAGAAGACGTAATCGTACTTCGGTTCATGGCACGAGTTAAGTTCTTGGCTTCTTGCACGTGAGATTGCTCCGTTGTCTGATTGAAGAGGTTGGGCTCTATGGCGAGGATAGGGTCGTTCCCCTTCAAGCCTTCGGGCGACGGGAAGTAAATAGGAGAGGTCACTGACTTTACGTCAATGTTGTAGTCTCTAAGGAAGTTTTCGAAATCTTCGTTTTTCATCGGGAGAGGCGTAGAGAAGTGTTGCTCGGGCACCTTATGCAGTTTAGTTAGGATGTTTACCTGAAACGTTTATAACTCACTGTACACTATTCAGAGAGATTGCATAAAACTTATGTTTTAGTGGCAGATTCACTGAGTTGTCTGACGGTCAAATCTACTCTATTATGTTAACAATATGTATAGTACTTCAAGAAAGATAAATATCTGAAGGAAAGGTGAGAGAATAATTTATCTATTTGCTCTTCTTTACTTGTATAATTGGCAATTTACAATCACGTTGATGTGCTACTTTATTTCAGCCACTATTCAAATGTTAAACTTAGTGTTCCTGAAAGCTGTATGATTGAACAATGGAACGAAACCGAGTTGTTCTCAGTTAACACTAAAATAGAGCATATCTGCTGTGTGACTGCAATATATATAGTTATATATAAAAGTATATTATATAAGAAGTATGGGACAAACTCACAGGAGATAAGCCATGGTGAGAAATTCTTGGAGTCGTTTCTTCTGCAAGAAGAAAATATAAAACTTTGAGTAGAATTTTCAACAAAATTAATAAAATAAATTAGAAAATTAGAGAGATACATTGATTTTAAGTTAACTCATTTTAAATGCTTTGTAATTGATTTTTATTATTCCATATCTAGGAGATCTATATTCAGATGAGACGTGGAGGTACCGCGGATACAGGATACCAGTTGCGAGGTAGTACACAGATACATATCGCGAGCCAATTATTTGTACTATAAATAAGCCCATACTATTTCTATACCTACTGTCAGAATGACATCATTGCAACCTTCTCATTATATGTGTGCGACGTGGATCAATTGCCGAATATTCTCATGCGGGACAAAGTATGAGGCACTAACCGTGGACTCTTAATATATTCAAACTGTCATCGTACGCCAACAGGGTCGTGTCGAACGACGTAATCTCCGCCGTGGATACTTCTTTCACGTTTGAGCTGTCTGGAAAATCACAGGTACAGTAGTACAAATCAAAAGTACAGTCTTAGCTTCAAGAAGGACGTGTTCTTTCTCTCTTCTTCTGAAGAAATACGTTTCGCGTTTTGTAATACGTGAGATAAATATTTAACAGTCAAGTTGGATATGGATTGTATAAAACTTTAATCAGTTTTAGATTTTTTTGTATTAATGATACCCTAAATATAAATTATAATTGAATGTAAATCAGTGGAAAGTTGTTTAGATCAAACTACTAACGACATATTAAATACCACTTCAACCCAATCACTGCCAACTAAGAGATGTCTCGCAGCGTGCGCTGCACATTGACCAAAGGCTATGAGTCACTGATTCGAGTAGAATAAGGAAGAAAAACGTAAGTAATACAATAAATGACAATCATTTCTATTTCAGTGTAAAAATAGCTTGGACAATAATCTAAGGTGTCGAGTTCGTATCTCAGTTGGGGGAAATGTGATATTTGGGTTTGTTCAACTCAATATCAGCCAGCAGTTTGGAATTTGTGCCTGATATGGCTTGGCAAGATTCGTCACCTATCCTATCATGCGACGGAAAAACAAGCGGTCAACTGTGGGGGAACCAGTTGTACGAAATAATATGATGTCTACCTTGATTAGTTTTGTTTTTAGGCGGATCCTCAATCTGAACGCTGTGCGTCACAAAGAAACTCGGATGGAGTATTCTGCGGTATTGCGTGCTCAACAAGCCGGGCACTTCCAGACGGTCGTCGTAGCGCAACGGGCTTAGCACGTCGAGGCTGTCCACGTCACGCCGCTTGATTTTGTGATTTTTCTTATCGAACCTCTTGACCATTTTGTTAATAGAAAACTCGTTTGTTCCGCCGGTGGCAGGATAAGACTTCCCACTTTTGCGCGCTTGCTCGACGTGCTTAATTTTATTCTTAGGCTTATCTCCCGCTGGAGGTTTCCTGTTGTCCAATAGTTTGTCTAATCTGTGCAATTCATTTTTTAAAGCCATCATATCGGGGGGCTTGTACTGGAACGGTTGTTGTATGGTTTTCAATATATTTTGCCAAGTCGTATATTTATCGGAATCTAATATATCATTGTGCCACATCTCTAGGTCATTGAAATAGTTTGGTGGCGTTTGATACCTCCGTCTCGAGTTTGAATATCTCGGCCTCTTGTTGCTGAGCAAACGAAGTTTCTTCCTCTTAGATGATGTATCGTATAACGGCATCGTCACCAGCTGTGCCTGGCGCACGTTCTTTTCAATGTTGCTGCTGTTTGACAGAGCGCTCGGCGGACTGGCGTCATTAAATTGAATGTATGAGAATAAATGCGAATGTGTCGTTGGAACTATTCTGCTTTGTAATAAATCGTTATGTTTAAATTTACCAGTGTCTATTATATTGTCCTCTGAATTTATTGAACTCAAATAAATATTTTGCAAATTCTCTTTACTCATCTTGTTCGGTGTCACAAAAGCTGTGAACCTTCGTATTAAGCTGATATCGTTTATCTTATTTTTCATTGACTTGTATGGTGCCGCAGCAAAGTCATAGATGCTTCGCGTCGTGTATTCGTTCAACGTCTTCACGGTTGTCACTTTAATGTTTATCAAGTCCGCGTCGTTGAAGTCTGGTCTATTTTTTGCGCTGCCGATTATTGACCTAAACACTGTGGTGGTCGGCGGCGGAGTAGTCTTGGTGGTCATTATAACCGGACAGGGTTCTGAAATAATTGTAAGATATTTTAGTAGTATTTACATGCACATAGCAAAACGCTTTTACATTGCGATGTGGATGATAGGATAGATCCAATAAAAGTTAATTTATTAACGCCAAAAAACGATGCGAATACGAAACCGTAATTATGACATTATTAAGACTAGCGATATTTTGAACTCGTATTGCCAGTAGTGGATAATGATTTTACTTTTAAAACATGCTAAATTAAAATAAAACACCTGTCACTCACCATTTACCGTTTCGTTTCCACAAGTTGCATCGGTTTTTTCTGGAATGCCAGTATGTGGGAAAAATTTGTTCGGCACTGTGGTTTTGAACGGCAAATCTTTAGAAAAACTTTTTACTTTAGGCGACTCCGGAATGACCGTAGGTATGTCCACTTTGATATCTTCTAAATTAGGCGGCGGCTTGTCGTACTTCACGTGCTTCAACTGGGTCACGTGGTTATCGAGCATGTCGTAGTCGAACATTTTACTCAGAACTATGTCTGGTTTTCCGTCGATTCGTACGTTAAACATTTTTTTTAATTTCTTCAACGGGTTTATGCTCTTGATGGTGCGCGGCGAATCCCGCTTCTTGAGTATCGACTTTGCCATTTGCTTGTTTTTGTTTTTGTGGAAGTGAAAACGAAAGCGGTTCAAAAATTTTCTCAACTTGCCTTCTCGCCTGGCATTCCTCAGCTTGACGACAGCGGTCGGCCGCGTCGCGGCCTTCAGCTTCACGTAAGCCTGTTTCTCGGACTTTTTGTTCACTCTACGCGACGGTTCGGACGACAATTCTTTCAAAGAGTCGTATTCGACTTGCGGCATGTAGCTCTGATACAGTTGGTAGTCACTGTCGACGTCATCAGTTTTAGTGTTCCGTGCGGGTCGGTGCAGAACACTTTCCAGCAGTAAGTCTACGTTTACTTCTGTAGTCGTGTTTTTGTCTTTTTCATTGAGTTTAAGACTATCATACATTTTATTGTTCCTATACATAGGTTCTATCTTCATACCTAGTGTCAAAATTAAACAATTAACGAGTAAACTATATCCTTTAAGACAAAAAAATAACTTTTCTATTGCATCATGTGGGGACGTTGTTTTTGGCTCGAACGCAGAAAATTATCCAACGTTGAGTAATTATT
>DWMW01000151.1:0-10730 GCA_018246335.1 Papilio thoas cinyras
TAAGTGATGTTTGTTCAATTTCTTTTACTGTATTTTTTCGAAATTCTGCATTATATGTTTTAAATTTTTGTCCTTTTATTGCCATTAAAAAATGCACCTCCTCTAAAAGTTTAATAAAGTTATTTTTTAAATTTACTTACTTTTTGGGGTGCAGTCTTTAATTTGCTTTTTATTCTACAATTGGGTCTAATTCTTCAATATCAAGCGCCCTTTTACGTTTTGCTTTTTTACGATTATGTTTTTCTAATTTTGTTTGCATTTTAGCTGCTTTTAATTCTTCTTTCATTAAATATTTTTTTTCTTTTTTTGAAATTTTGGAATTGTTATTAAATTCTTGTTCATTAGCAAAATGAAATAATTCATCATCATTAGCTACATTAATTGGTTTTGCCACTTGTTTTGGTTGCTCATATTGTTCTGGTTGTTCTGATTGTTGATTAAGAAAAAACGGATTAGAAACAAAAGCTTGTTCATAGTATGGTTGATTATTGGTTGGTTGAGAATAATTTACTTGTTGTTGTACTTCCTCTGAATAAACATTTGGAGTTATTATAGGCTCTGGATTAGTAACTGGAACATCATTATATTGTTGTCCTAATATTTCATCGGTTGCAACCGGATTATTTTGGCCTTGATTAATAACTGTTTGAGGATTATATTCTTCAACCGGCGATTGAACTAATTGTTCTTCATACACATTATTTGAATATTCATTATTTTTCTGTGTTCAAGGAACTGTATCATCTTTTAATTGATTATTTTTTTTTATATCCAAATCATTGCCGGCATTATTTCAACCCGGTTTTAAACCTTCATTATTTTTAATGTGCGGATTTCTTTCAAAATGTTCATTATAATCTGAATTATTATGCCCACAAGTACAACCTAACGGTCCATAAGGATTATTTTGTTGCCCATAATAATTTGGATACATACCATGACACATTCCCCCTATTTGCGAAGTTGGTAGCATCATTGGATAAAATGGATATGGCGGTGGGGCTACTTGTTGCGCTGGAGCTGGTTGTTGAATAAAAAATACTTGTGGTGAAGCACCATTTGTATGATATGGCGTAATAATTTGCTGAGGTTGCGATGAATATTGGGGAATTGAAGTTCCCGATGAATAATTATTTGAAAAGGCAGGGGTTGGTGATAATGTTAAAGTGCTAATAAACACTTCTGCATCACGACGACTTCTAAATAGCGCAATTTCAATATTATTATCATATGACTTTACTAAATATCCTTCTTCATTGGGTAAAATATAAAAACCATTATTCATTTTTTGCACCTCATTTTGCCCTATTTTCTACACATACTTGTTACTATAAATTTTACCATAAAAAAGTAAGATAATAAATAATATCATGTTTATTTTTTAAATAAAAGCATAATAATTAAAATTATTTTAATATTTAATATTTTTCAAACATAAACCATATGGTTTTGCACAATATTTTGTTGTTGCTCCTTTAGGCGGGTAGTTTAATTGTGCTTGTAATTCAGTTAAACTAACTTTGCCAGCATAACAAGCTAAAATATTTTGTGTCAACATGCGAATTTGATAACGAATAAAACTTTTCCCCCTAAAATGAATTTCAATTTTTTTTGCTTTGTTTCGTTTAACCCAAATTTTGTTAATTGTCCGTACTGTTGCAATATTTTCTGTTTGTTTAACCCCTGCAAAATAAGCAAAATCGTGTGTTCCAACAAAAATTTGACTAATTTGATGTAACTTTTTAACATTTAATGGTGCATTAACTTTAAGTTCATAACGGTGGTTAAAAAGATCATACTCTTGATCATTAATTGTATAAAAATATTCTTTTACTTTTGCAGTTCGAACACTAAAATTTTCAGCTACAAACTGATATCCTTTAATATTAATATTTAGTGGTAAAGTTTGACTAACGGTTTTAATAAAAAAAGCTAAATGTCGTGGTTGGAATGGTAGTTTTACTAATACCTTTTGATCACAAGCGTGCACACCAGCATCCGTTTTACTAGCTCCTAAAGTTCAAATTTTTTGATGATAAATACCAAAAAATGCTTTTTCCAATTCACCTTGAATTGTTCGAGCATTTTTTTGTTTAACTCAGCCACTATAATCATAACCATCATATTCAATACTTAATAATAAATATAACATTATCATCCTAAAACAAATTCATCAATATGTGGAATCCGAATTTGTAAAAATCCTGTTTTAATTTTACCAAATATTCATCCATTATAATTGTTATCTCAATGGCAAACTTGATAAAAAGTTTCATATTGCCCCATTGTTACTGATTGAGCAATAATAATGCTAGCAATTCCGACCCCAAAAATAAATAATAACACATCAGGAAAATGAATTCGATAATGACGATAACGTGTTCTTTTGGCATGAGGGTCATAACCACGAGCATCCATTGCATATGCTAAATCTTCAGCTTTTTGAAATGCTGATACTAATAATGGAATAATTAACGCTGTTGTTGACTTAATTTTATCTTTAAAATGGCCATTTTTAAAATCAACCCCACGTGAGGCTTGCGCTTTCATAATCCGTCCCGCTTCTTCAATTAAAGTTGGAATCATTCGTAAGGCAATTGAAATAATTGTTGATAAAATATGAACTGGAAAGCGCACTAGTTTTAATGGACTTAATAAATCTTCTAACGCTAAAGTTAAATCTAATGGGCGCGTTATTGCCGTTAAAATTGTTGTAATTAAAATCATTAAATAAATCCGGCACGCCATATAAAGGGCATTAAAAATAGCTTTTTCTGAAAAAGCAAATCAACTTTTTCCTCCCGCAGCAACAGGGCCTGTTGCTGTTGCTTTTCCACCTCAATGTCATCCAATATAACCATCCGTAACTAAAAAGCAATTAATTAACAACAAAATAATAAACATAAATAAGATTGGTTTTAGTAATGCTCGTAATAACCCTGGCGGTAATTTCGCTAAAAAGAACAAACTAAAAATTGTTATTCCTAAAATGGCATAACCGGTAAAACCAGTTGAAAAAAAGATTGATATCATTAATGATAACAACATAAATAATTTTACCCGTGGATCCATTCGATGAATTGGGGAATTATAAGCAATATAACGTCCAAATGATAAGCGCATCTCTTTTATCCCTTTCTTTTTTGTTCTTTATGTTGAATAATTTCTTTTGCTAATTGGTCAATATTACGAATATTAACATTTGTTAAATCAAGACCTTTTTCTTGCAATTGATAAATCAAATGATAAATTTTTGGTGGTTCAATTAATAATTCTTGTAATAAATTTTTATCCTTAAAAATTTCAAATGGTGTACCAACTTTTAAAATTCGACCTTCTTTTAAAGCAATAACTTCATCAGCAATTTCTAAAACATGGTCCATATTATGCGTTACTAAAATAATCCGTTTATTTTGTTCTTTATTAATTCGTTGAAACAACTTAATAAAATCCTCTTCACCTTCAGGATCTAATCCAGCGGTTGGTTCATCTAAAATTAGAGTATTACCCTCCATTGCTAAAATTCCCGCAATCGCGACCCGGCGTTTTTGTCCTCCTGATAAATCAAATGGTGAACGCTCTAAATAATTTAATGGTAATCCAACTATTTCTAGGTATTTTTGGGCATTTTCTCTCGCAACTTCTTTAGTTTCGCCCAAGTGAACTGGACCAAACATAATATCTTTTTCAATTGTTTCTTCAAATAATTGATATTCTGGAAACTGGAACACTAAACCAATTGATTTTCGTAATTGTTTAATATTTTTAATTCATTTTTGTTTTGCTTTAATAATAAAACCATTTGCATCAATAACTCCTGTCGTTGGAATTAATAAACCATTGATATGTTGAATTAAGGTTGATTTGCCACTTCCTGTTGATCCAATAATGGCGGTAATTTTCCCGGGTTTAATAACAACATTAATATCTTGCAAGGAAGTATATTCATAAGGTGTTTTAGCAGCATAAACATAAGACACATTTGTGAATGTAATATCAACATTTTGTAATGCTTCAATTTTAGGTTGTTTTTTTACTTTTAACATATCTCATCAACCAACTCTCTAAGATCTAGTGTATTTTTCACCTTTAAACCATTTAAGCGTAAACTGTCAACAACTTTTGAAACAAAAGGAACATCTAAATGAATTGATTTCAAAAACTCTTCATCACACAAAACTTCATGTGGTTTTCCACATTTAACCATTTGACCTTTATTCATAACAATCACTTTATCAGCATTTAAAATTTCATCCATATCATGCGTAATTGAAATAATTGTTTTTTCGCGCGATTCTTTTAAATCCACCATAATTTGTTTAATTTCTTTTCGTCCTTTTGGATCTAACATACTTGTGGCTTCATCAAAAATGATAATATCTGGTGATAATGCTAGTGCCGAAGCAATTGCAACCCGTTGTTTTTGCCCTCCCGATAGCATTAGTGGTTCATGGTCAAGAAAATTATTCATACCAACTTTTGCCGCAGCTTTATCAATAATTGCTTGCATTTCTTTTTGCGGAATTTGACGATTTTCAAGTCCAAATGCAATATCATCACGAACTGTTGATCCAATAAATTGATTATCTGGATTTTGGAACACAATTCCTAAAAATTTTCGAATTGCCGTAATTGTTGATGAATGAACTTCATTACCAAAAACTTCAATTTTACCTTTTTGTGGGCGTAAAACACCAATAATAATTTTACTAATTGTTGATTTTCCACTACCATTATGTCCAATGATTGTAACATATTCCCCATGGTTAATTTCAAAACTAACTCCATCAACAGCATTAGGATGATTTTCCCGATAGCGAAATTCAACATCAGTTAATTTTAATGAAATATCATTTAGTTTTTCTAACTTTGCATTTATTTTTTTTGTTTTTTTTGCCATTTCTTCTCATCCTTAATGTTTTTTTACATAATATTTTAATTATATACTCAATATTTAAAAATATTAATTGAAATTTTATCTTTCCAATTATACCATTAATTATATATAAAAATTATAAATACACAATAAATCATTACTTTTTTGTAAATTATCTGCGCTCTATCAATAACCGCCATCATTAAAAGGATTATCATCTAAGTCAATATTTTTAACATAGACATCACGTGGTTTTGCTCCATTTTGTGGACCAATAATCCCATTTTCTTCTAAAGCATCAATTAAACGACTAGCACGATTATATCCAATTGAGAATTTTCGTTGAATTAAAGATGTAGAAGCTTTTTGATTTAAAATCACAAAACGTTTAACTTCTTGATACAATGAATCAATATTATCGTTTTCATTGATACTTCCTGTTTCATTATTTATTTCAATATTTAAAAACTCTTTATCATAATTAGGTTCTTGTTGAGCACGGCAAAATTCAACTAATCGTTGAATTTCATCATCAGAAATAAATGCCCCCTGCGCACGGGTTGAAATATTTTGCCCGGCAGGTGCATATAACATATCACCATACCCAATTAGTTTTTCAGCCCCACCTTGGTTTAAAATTGTGCGAGAGTCAATTTCTGAGGTAACTGAAAAAGAAATTCGCGATGGAATATTTGTTTTAATTACCCCGGTAATAACATCTGTTGATGGGCGTTGTGTTGCAATCACCATATGAATTCCGGCAGCACGAGATAATTGCGTAATTCGAATAATCGAATCTTCAATATCTTTTCCAGTTGTCATCATTAGGTCAGCTAATTCATCAATTATAATAACAATATAAGGTAAGCGATCTTTTGCTGTAACTTTTTTATTAAACGATTCAATATTACGGACTCCACGTTCTGATAGCATACTATAACGACGTTCCATTTCAGCAATTATTTTTTTTAAGGCAGAATTTGCTAATTCATTATCTGTAATAACTGGCGCTAATAAATGGGGTAAATTATTATAAACAGCTAGTTCAACCTGTTTTGGATCAATTAATAATAATTTAACTTCCCATGGTTTTGTTCGTAATATTAGCGATGATAAAATGGTGTTAATACAAACAGATTTTCCACTACCCGTTGAACCAGCAACTAATAAATGTGGCATTTTATCTAATTCAACAAAAATAATTTCTCCGTTCACACTACGACCAATGCCAAATAATAATTTACGATCTTGCTTTTCTAATGGTAGCTGTTCCATAATTTCAAGTAATGTTACTTTATTACTAATTTCATTAGCAATTTCAATTCCAACAGCTGACTTTCCTTGAATTGGGGCTTCAATTCGAACATTTTGGGTCTCTAAAGTATATTTTAGATCATTTTCTAAATAAATAATTTTGTTAACTTTCACTCATGGTTGCATTTGAACTTCAAATTTTGTAATAGTTGGCCCAATATTAATTCCTTGGACACTAGCAGAAATATTGAATTGTTGAAAAACTTGATTAATTTTCACTGCTTTCTTTTGCGCAGCAAGTTTATTTCGTTCATTATTACGATGGTTATCTTTCTTTGGACTTAATAAACCTAAATTCGGTAATTTGTAATGTGGATTATTAAAAGTATTTCGGCGCAAAATAGTTTGACTATTTTTTTCATTAATATCAATTGATTTGGGTTTCATAACACGGTGTGGTGGTTGATACGAGGTGTCAAAATGTTGTTGATCCATTAGTTGTGACTCATAATTCGAATAATATTTATCTTGATATGGTTCTAATGGATGATGATATTCTGAATTACTTTGTCGATGATAAATTACTTCATTAATATCAACTGTTTTAAATTTCTCTGGTGGCGTTGGATTAAATTCTTCTGTTGGTAATTGTTCATCATAAAATGATGTTTGCTTTAAAGTTGTTGAATTACTACCTCGATTAATTTTTCCAAAAGGCGTGATATCAGTTGCTGAATTAAAATTATCGCGTGCAACATCAATATTAATATCTTTTCCACAAGAAGAACAACACACTGGTAAATCATCAAGTTTTTTATTAAGCGTATTATTACTACGGCGATTACGTGGTTGAATATATTGATCCGGTGTTAATTGCATTCGTGAAAGGTACGGCAATTGCGAAGAATGTGGTGACTGTGAAGGCCATGAATAATAATCATTAAAAGGTTCTTTTGTATTGAAATTTTCTTTTCGTAATTCTGGTGTATAACTAGTTTGATTATCAAAACGAACATAATTTTGTTTCATTTTTTTCTTACCAACAAAATCATCGGCAATTAAATCATCAATTAAATATTGGTCATGTAAGGCTGTATATGATGGCATTTGAATTGTAATATCTGATGCTTCTGTTGTATGCATAACTTGCCGAGATGAAAATAATTCCTCATCAGGAATATTAAAATTTTGGTAAATATTTTGCTTTTGACGTCGATTTGCTGATAAACGTAATACACGGACACCTTGTTGCTGACGTTTATTTTTTGGTAAAAACATCTCAATTGCTGTTCCAGTTGCGACTCAACTTCCTCATAATAAAAAAACTGATAAACACAAAATTAATGAACCAAAAATGGTAGTATAACTAGAAATCCCGGCTAAAAGATTGCCAATCATACCCCCTCCAGCACATAAATTAATTCAAGCACCATTAAAACCAATAAATATTATCGAATGGTTTGGATTAGGATTAAAAATTGATGCACATTGTCAGCGTTTCAAATAATTCTTAATAACATCTAAAAAAACATTTTTATCAAAATACGCCATTTGCCCGTTAGCATATTGATAAATTAATAAAATGCTACTTACCAATCAGCAGGAAAAAATGATAAAGGTTACCACCATTCAAATTACCCGTGATTTTAATCGAATCCGTACTCCAATAAAAATTGTCAAACCTAGCACTAAGCATACAAAATACATTAAATACTTAAACCAGCCAAATGCAAATGTAAATAAAACATCATCAATAAATTGCCCAATTAAAGTAATTCGCCCTATGGCAATAATAGCAAAAAACGTCACTAATAATGCCCTAATTACTCACCCGATTGAATCATTACGACGCTGCTTTTTTTCGACTTTTAAGATTGCGGTTTTCTCATTCTGATCATTTAATAACTGATCATCATAAGATTTCTTTTCCATAGTGCAGCCCTCCTAAAATTCTAAATATTTAAAAATTACTTTAAATATGACCATACATTTTAAAAGATTAAAATATTTATCTACTATAAATATATCATAAAATTAAATTTCATTCACAATTGCTAAAATAATTGGTGTTTTTCCTGTTTCTGTTTTAACAAATGAACTAATTGTCGATCTAATTTCATTTTTTACTTCATTGACATCATACATTTCACCAACAACAGCTTTTTTATAATTTTTCTCAATAATTTCAATAATAACTTTTTGCATTTTACGGAAAATATCATTATTTTCTTGAATATAAATTACTCCTCGCATTTGCGTGTCAATTAAAGAAACCAATTCCTTTGTTTTACTATCAATTGAAACTCCTATAATAACAACTCCATCAGTAGCTAATTGCTTTCGTTCATTTAAAACAACTGCTCCAATGTCACCAACGCCAATCCCATCAACATATAAATCAGCGGTTTTTACCTTATTGATTTTTTTCGTATATTCACCATCAATAAATTCAAGACCTTCGCCATTATCAATAATAAAAATATTTTCTGGATTAATCCCAGCTTCAATTGCTGCCATTTTTGCTTGAACAAAATCTTTATATAAACCTTTCACTGGCACAAAATATTTTGGATTAATAATTGAAATCATTAATTTAACATCTTCATAACTTGCTGTCATTGTTCAAACTTTTTTATCCGATAAAGCAATTGTTTTTGCGACAGTTCGTGCTAATTCATCTAAAACATTGGCATGATTTAATTCACTTCCAGGGTTTGGCGGTGTTGCTAAAATAATTGTATCACTTTCTTTAATATCTAGAATATCATCATTACCAGAAGCAATTTTAATCAAACGACTATATAAACGTTCTCCACTACCAGTTACAATAATTAATGATTTTTCTTCCTTAACCGCTTCTTGTAATCCTTTTAAATTAATTCCATTGAAATTTAGTTTTTTACTATCCGATAACACTTTTAATGACTCCAACAAAGTTTGACCATAAATTCCAACTGAAATATTATTTTCACGAACTAAATCAAATAACTCACTAATTTTATGTAAATCTTGATCAAAACAAGCTAAAATAATACGATCTTCTGTTTCTTTAACAGCTCGTTCAATATAATTTTTAATCTTATGGTTTGGTGCTGTATAATCACGGCGAGAAGCTGATGAGGCTTCTGATAAAAATAATAGTACCTTATTTTTAGCAATAATTTGATTTAAATGTTGTAAATCTGTTGCAAAATTAGGGTCTGCTTTAGCATCAAAAATATAATCTCCAGTATAAATAATTGTGCCATCAAGTGTATGCAATGCAAAACCAAAACTATTTGGCATATTTGTTGTTGTTGAAAATACTTCAACCTTGCATAAACCAAAATCAAGAATATCTTTTGCATTGATAACATGAAAACATTCTTCTTTCCCACGAACTTTAAAACGTTGTAAATGGAATTTTAAAATATTACAAGTTAAATCACCCCCATAAACCGGGAGTGCCAATTCTTTTAAAATATAAGTAAGTGCTTCAGAACATTCATCCGAAGCTTTTGTAATAAAAACACCTTTAATTCGAGTACGGTTTTCCTTTAGATAATTAAAATTAGGAATTACTACATCAATTCCTAAAATTCCACGTTCCGGATTTTTTGTTCCCGCATCAAAAATAAAAATATCTTGTTCTACCTCAATGCAGTATAAATTTTTACCTCGCTCGTCTAATCCACCAAGAGCGAAAAAATTAATTTTTGCCATAATTAAAATCGTCTACTTTCTATTCCCTGTTCATTAATTAATAATTATTTACATTTTATTTTTTAAATGTATTTATACATTTTTCCTCTTAATACCAATGTAATCTCTCTAAATAAATGTAATCTTAATTATTATACATTACTATTAAAAAAATATTTAAATAATAAGAAAAATATCATATTTCTATTATCATAACACATTTTTTGAGTTAAAATAATAATATTTAAAAGGATGTGAAAATAATATTGAAAGCAATTTTTCCAGGTAGTTTTGACCCAATTCATGATGGTCATCTTAATATTATTAAAAAAGCAAGTACTATCTTTTCAAAATTATATGTTGTAATCACGAATAATTTAGAAAAATCAAATCAAACAAACATTAAAACGCGCGCCGAACAAGCTACCATATCTTGTCAAAACCTTAATTTAAATATTGAAATTGTTATTAATGACCAAATGTTAACAAGTGATTTTGCTAAACAATTAGGGACTAAATATATTATTCGGGGCCTACGAAATAATAACGATTTAAAATATGAAATGGAATTAGCTTTTGCTAATAAACAATTAAATAAAGAACTTGAAACAATTTTTTTTATTGCCGATTATGGTTTGAATGAAATTTCTTCAACTTTTTTAAACCAAATTAAGCAATTAAAAAAATAAAAAATATTGATTTAATAATGCACCCCAAAAAGTAAGTAAAATTAAAAAAGAACTTTATTAAACTTTTAGAGGAGGTGCATTTTTTAATAGCAAGAAAAGTACAAAAATTTAAAACATATACTGCATAATTTCGAAAAAATACAGTAAAAGAACTTGAACAAACATCACTTACTTATGTTGCACAAAAATATAAAGTAAATATAAAAACACTTAATTCATGACAAATAAAT
>DWMW01000152.1:0-10729 GCA_018246335.1 Papilio thoas cinyras
ATTATTTCTAGTATTGTAACATTGAAATAATTTGTGGTAATTTGTAATGTGAAACTATAAATAACTAAACGCTTTGTTTTATTTTACCCCATACACATATTAAGAATGATTTTGGCCACTGGTATTACCACAAGGCTCTCTCTTCAACATAGTACACAATCTGAGGCATTGCGTATTACATATGTACATACATTTCATTTATTGATCGATTCATTACAATTACCTTAGCATAACTTTCCTTTGTTTTTATTTATAAGCTACTACAAGCCAATAAGTAATAATTAAAATCTATTTACCAAATTACACAATGACGATAGCATTACGTGGTAATCCTCATTATCGTTTGTATTAATTGCTTGTCAAAATTATTGGTTACGTAATAATTTCGGTCCGAGTTCCAGGACCTCAGCTCATTGATTTAATACACGGTCACCTTGACTGTTACGGGCTTAACGACGCGTTCCACGAATTCCGCTTCATTGTCTATCCTCTTCTATTTAAGGTGGGCACGGCATCTGCTGCTCTACAAGATTTTAGATTTAAATACACCACTCAATAATTACATTTATATATTTTTAATTTTTACACGTCGTGTCAATCTACCATGTAGTGAATAATAATTTTAATGATGTCAAAATGTCATAGTTGTGTTTGAGTAATCAGAAAGTGCTATCGGGACGAACGCATTAAATCCATTAGCGAGCCTAAATAAAGCTATTAACGATGACAAGGAAGTAGTGACCAAAATTCAATTTAATCCATTTGAAAATTCAATATTCTGCAGGGTTCAATTTAAGTTTTAAAATAGGCACAAATTGAGTACTATCGGTGGCTCAGTGGTATCACATATTACGTATACGGTACGCTGCAGCGCGCGGGGGGGGGGGGGGGGTGTTTCGGTATGTCAGCAACAAATGAACATTAAAACAAAATACTCTCCAATTTTGAAATGTTCATCGATGACGTGTCGTAATTACATTCTTCGTGTCGCGCATCACAACAAACGAACTGTACATTCATGTTGTTATTGGACCGTTTCGTGGAAACAAAAACGCTCTGTAGGGGACGAGGAGCGATATAAATAATATTAAAGTTCGAAAAATCATCGAGAATTTTGCATTAATTAATATATTCTCTCCAGTGTAGTGTATGTAGATCACTTTAAGGTCATGTCATCGAAAGTGGGACGCGCGTAATTGAAAACTGCTGTGTTCTGGCCCCTACCTGTACGACCTATATACATTCTCCTAGGAACAATGACTTTATCACATTTCGCCATGTTATTAGATCAACGATGCACTTTCCAGTTGAAGGATACAATGTAATTATAAAGTCGTGCCCCGCCATCCAGCTCTGAGCGCAATTCCTGTTATGCAAGAGCTAACAATGTTTATAGTTCACTGTGTATAAAATAATTCAATATTGATCAAATTTATATAAAAAGGATTCAAATTGAATAAGCTGTTTTTTGTTTAAAAAGAAAAATGTAATTTTATAAACTTAAGTTACAAATGTGACGGTATTAAGTTTTTTATGCAGGTTCTTAAAATGAAGTATACTCTTTGTGTTCCGCTTTAGAAAGCATGTACTGGTGTGGGCCAAGCGCGCTTAATGCAATAACGGCTATCGGTGGTTTCAGTTCAGGCATACTCTATACAGATCGCTGGAGCTGTATTCAGTACTATCGAACATTTTAAGTTTTGAGGACGTGAAAAAGGATCAAAACATACAGATCGCAAATATTCATTTCGCTGTTAATGTTATTACGGCCTCTTAGACTTTGTGGAAAACTCATTCAGTTCAGCCCCTTGTTGTGTCCGAATATGAAACAAGATTTTATTTTTATGTAAAAGAATATTTTTAAAACATTGTAACTTATAATAACATAACATGCTTTTTCTATTTATTATGGTTTTTAATTCGCTTTTCGATATTTAATATCGCCTATTATTTGCCCAATCACAACAAGCAAAAAGAATGAGAGGAACTGTTTAAGAAAATATTAGAATTGATGACAGCGAGTAACGAAATGAATACATATTACAATAGGAAAGCAATACAAATAAATGACTCCCGTGAAATTAGTTAAATTTGAAGTACGCTGTAATGTTACATTAATTAATTAACATTAAAACTGAATAAATATAGTAAAAACAACAATGCAGTTACTGCGACGTCCAAAGCGTAAACCCAATTAGCAACCAAACCCTAACAGGCACGTCGGACCGAATTTACCGGATACAGAGTTTCTAGTTTATCTGCACTGACGCTCCATATACAGGATGTGACCAAAATACCACTAAGGCCGAAAGGTAGAATACAAATCCCTTTTACGAAGTCTGTTAGCATTATTTGAAAACCGTATTGTCACCGAAAAGAAAAGAATTTTAATATAAAATAAATTACGCATAATTGAAATGTGATCCTGGAAACACAAAATCCAGAATTTACATTCTGTCCAATCCCGATCCATCCTTGCGAGGAGCGAACGATAACGGAATTTAGGACTTGTCATCCGCCTTGCCGAAATTAAACAGTCGTGACGCCTATTGAATCTCCACAAGCGCATGTGTTGTTTATTTTTACAAAATTAAATATGAAAATTCAGTTTAAGAAATATATTTATTTTTCATAGGGAATTATGGAACACGTTGTATACGCTTTGAAACAGTGTTCATGTTTTGAGTAATAAACGAATGATAGTGTATCCGAACGGTATTCGAGGAATGTATTGCGAATATTCGACACGAAACTTGTTTTCAGCTCGAAAATGTACTTGTACACGATACCAAAAATAACACAAAAAACAAAAACAAAAATTAACAACTAACTTGTGTTTACTTTCCGTTTTTGTGACTTTTTCCTTAATAATAAACTTATGCAAAATAAATTTCAACAATTGTATGATTTTTACTTTCGCATACTACACAGTACTTGTTTTCTGCAACAAAATTTATAAACAGACAGGATAAGAGCTAAGCAAGGATACAGTAACGCGATGGCTTCGAATAAATTTTCTTACACTAAATACCTTCAAAACAAAATTTATTACCTTTGGTACCGTATAACTATATTCCAAAAAAAATCTATTTGAAGACTCATATTTGTAATGAGGTTATTTTCTGCTCTTCTACGGAATACGCAAATTTATACAAAGTAAAACTTATAGTCTCAGGCGTTAGTTCAAACCCTTTCATGGTTACCGCACATTGTAACAACATGAACAATTCGCATACTAATTTACATTTTTAAAACAATACGTCGCTAATGCAAAATTGCGAAGTACAATTTACTATGCTTTGGCCCAATCCATTTTATCATACTGTATCAGAGCTTGGGGTTGTGATAAAAAAACTCATATGCTATACGTATACATATTCGTAATACGAGAAAGCCCACAAACCCGGTCGTCTTCATAGACTTTAAAAACATAAGCCATAGCCTTGCTGCTTATGAATGAAATTCAAAGAGGTTGAAAGAGGTATGCGGAGGTGCAGTGCCACCAACATTTCGCCATATGTTTTCTGTCTCATAATGTGATAAGGGACGAGCCTATTGCCAAATCGGGCACAAATTTCAAACTCCGAGCTTATATGAAGTTGAAAAAACCAAACATTATTTTTCCCGACCCGGGGTCGAACCCGAGACCCCAGCGTTACCGTATACGTAATACCACTGAACCACCGAGGCAGTTACTACATATGAGTCAAAATAATTGTAGTTTTATAAATTCTTTGGGAAATATCTTAAAATTGTACGGTCTCAACATTTTAAGTTTTTGGGAAGTGTGTTAGATGTGCCCTGTAATACTTGAACATTGACTGCTCTACGGCGCTTCAGACGTCCGAAATGAATCATGTAACAAAAACAAGGCCAATTTATATTAAGCTTGAACAGGTTGCCAGTAACATAATGGTGATTAACCTAATTTTATTAAATGAAAACCTGAGAGAAGCGACTTTATTAAAAGTTTAATTCATCTTTCACTTAATATAATTTTTATTACAAAGAATGTAGTATAGATGTCGCAAAATTAACGCAAATTTTGAATTTGTCGCCAGTAATGTAGTAAAGTGTTGGCAACCTCAAAACAAAAACTACTCGACAGCTAACAGTTGAGAAAAACAAGCGTAACACGATAGAACAAGATGTTCTTTATTATTGAATAATATTTCAAAAATAACGAAAGCTTAGCGGCCGCAATTCAAACATTTAATACATATGCTTATTATAGCATTTTGTCATTTGTGAAAGATTCATTGAAAAATTCAGGGCTAGATGCGTTGCCAAAGTTACAAAGCCATGAAGGCTATTTGTCCGATACATTATTTATAATTATAAATAACCCTACCGTATCCTAAATACTTTACGATTAAAGAAAGATAATGAACTGACTAAAAGCTGTTTTTTCTTCTTAATTCAAATCTTGCTTTTATTTTGGGACCCTCTTTATAAGCTAGCTGTGAGCTGCTGCGATATGAAAGTAACATGATCTGACAAAATTCCAACCCAAGTTTGACTGACTAATTGCAGTTTTATGTTTAGGTTCGCTATGTACTTACACTCTTGTAACAAATAAAAATCGTTAATTTCATATTTGCGAATATTATTGCAAAATATAAAAATATAGAATTACGCAATACAACATTCATGACAATGTAATTTTTGTACTTCTTAGCTACGGATAATTTAACAAGGATTTAATTCAGGAGAAATTTTGAAAAGGCTTGGTCATGGGTACTAGAAGATTTATCTTCATTTCAGTTTTCATGAATGTGGAAGGCGGACGAGGAAATTGACTATAAGCGGCCAGTCCTTAGCTGCGGTTGTAACTTTCGCCGCCGACACAGGTCAGGTCAAAGACAGCACTATCTATCTATGACATTTCTGTAAATGTCGTGCACTGTTTGGAGCTGTGTAGACCTAAACATTGCACACTACGTTTGCCTACATTGACTTGTATTTCAAGAACACAAAACATCCTTTTCTCTCCTTTTACTGTTATAACATCTCACCTTTCTCAAGAATCTTTATATCTTTGAAGCCAGAGTTGTCTCCGTTACTGTTTTTCTGAACATGCTTTACAATGAAAATTATTAATTGTTTTCATTTAGTTTCCCTGACTATCATCTCTCCGGACAATATAGATTTAATCAAAATTACTGTCAGTGCTATTAGTATTTAAAAATGTCGCAGCGACCAGTCACTCGAAATCATTATAAAGTAAATTTTGTAACACCATCATAACAACTGTGTGAACTATTCAACCTTTGTGAAACATGATAAGTAAGTTAAGTTTAATGTCTGCACAAACAACCTGTTGATTTCTTTTATATAAAGATATAAATATATAAAACATTTGAAATTTCATGATTCTCATAACTTTAACAGTATCTGTGGTAATGTATAAAAGTAAAATAAATATTTGAAAGGCTATCTTTGAAAAGTATGCAAACCATGATTTGAATTGCAGGATTAGAAATTGCATTATAAAGAAAAATTTATGCTAATGAGTTGTTGTTGCGAAAAGTAACAGAATTTTATTAAAATACTAAGGACAGAGTGACGTGTATAGTAATATTATACATTTATTGATTGCATTCAGTAACCAAATAGGTTTTATACCGTTTATATTCCATTGGTTCAAACAATTGATATAGTACTTCATAGAATACAGTCAAAGTTACTAGCGAAGTGCCTTTTATATCGAATGGTTATTTTGTTCCGATGTTTAAAGAAATATTTGATATTCTATAATACATAAATCAATATACCACCTACTGCCAAGTCCTGTGGCTCAACTAACTAATTATGGATATGGTTATAAATGGTTTATAAATAGGACAATAGTTATTCAACTGCTATCAACCAATGAATATAACAAAATTTAAAATAGAAATGGATATTTTAAGGAAAACTTTCTAAATGGTTTATAATATCTTATATCTACTTCTAAAATAACTTACTTTATCCTTACTTAACTTAAGAAGTGACTTCTTAGACGACACTTGATAGCAATGTATGGAAGGAGGATACATGTAGTGCCAACCTGCCTAAAGTGGAAATAGGGTAGAATGATGACAATGTCCTTCCTTACTTAACTTGATGAGACGTCTCTCCGATGCTAAAATGTATAAATCAATGGGGTTGATGCTTGGACTATATAAAAGCAACAAATAAAGTATATTTCCAACCCTCTAGAGCAGGAATTAATGAATATTTATTTATATTAGTCCAACTTTCATAGCTATTGTTCAGTAATCTAGATCATGGTGAGTGAGCATACACTGAGTGATTGTCATTCATAAAGTGTTGTATCATCAAATAACAATGATTTTAGAAAGATGGCATCACAAATACCAGGGTTACTATTACTACATTGTTATATATATCTGTCTTCAGGTATTGTTTAATTCAATGAACAGCTGAGAACAAACTTACAAATACATTTTTTAAGTATTTGAAGAAGAATATGTTAAGTAGCTACACCACTCTTGCCTATATACCAGTGATAGAGCGGGGGCTGTGACTGTGTTTTGGGGCAGATATCTTTCAATATTCTATATTCATCTATGCATTAATGGTCATGGAAGTACCCATGACCAAGATGTAATGTCCAAAACAAATCATTTAACATTTGAGAGTTCGCAATGTCTGGTCAGCCTTTCGACATTTTCAAAAACGTTGGAAATATAAGTATTTACTGCATGAATGTGTGAAAAACTTTATATAAATATTCCCCAAAAGTATTCTATCAAAAATAGTGTTAAAAAAACTAATATTATATCAATGTGAAGGTGTCAACGACGTTTTATTAAGTGTCCAACTCGTATAGTATCACCTAGAAAATTACAAGTAATCACTATTCAACAACTTCAATATATGTGTGGTATTTTTTGAACTACATTTTAGTAAATAAAAAAAGTTTCTTGGCTATAGTAAAGTAGATTTTTTATGAAATAACACGGGTACAATTTGGTACAATCAAAAACAAATATGCCAGATACAAAGGAGTGTCGGACAGTAAATAGGTTGGCGCGTAATTTACGTTACGTACTGACAACTACACTCTGGCACACAGGCAAACAACTCGCTACTTCCGTATTAGGACCCAAAGTGACTCATGATGTAATGCTTAAATTACACCAGTATAAGTTGTGAACATAGTTATGATAAATTTCGTACATTTATTAACTTTAACAATGTTAGGAATCTTTTTTAATAGTTTTAAGTTAACTATGTTATTTTATTCTTACCTGGGTATCTGACGATAAATTCTCAGCACTGGCACTCACAGACATTCTACACGCCCAAAAACGTTAAACACACAAACAAAAATTAAAATCTGTTTTTTAGTTTATTCTCATAATTTTGTTTACGTAGAGTGCGTTAGGCGCAGGGCGTTTACGAACGGTTACAGTTGACACCAGTTGACACCTGCTCTTTTGTTTTTTTTGCTCAGTGTTGCAAGTAATCAGTATTGTTTTCGATTTAAATTACCACGATTAAAAATCTTAATAAGTATTAAAATATTCTATAAAAAATATCGAGTGAAATATATATTCTATATTGAAATATTGAATTCAGTTTAAATATCCTTCTATGTATCTGTATATCTGTAACTTGAAAACAAAAACAAGGAAACACGTTATAAGATAATTCTTGGATAATTCGTCAAAAGTGTGCCGTTGATTGTAACATATTTCATTTATTATAACCACCCTATTATCAACTATTATAGTACCCTATGTAGCGTGGCGTCCATAGCCGCTTCTCATAATGATGGCGACACTGGCGTTTGACGTGAACATTGACATAATTATATAACTGTGGAATATTTTACACACTTCCGTTTTAGCTCTCAGACAAAAAAGACAGTGGGTCTTACTTTTACGGCCTAACGCCTTGAACTAATTTAATCAATTTAATATATTTTTGCTATGTTTTGAGTATCATATAATCTAGGACAAATTACGCGGCTAATGGCCAACTAACTAAAAAGTGGCAGCAAATAAATAATTTAATTGAAGTAGTTTTTATTGAGATAAACAATATTTAATGTAGCATTAAGGTAATATTTTGACAAATGGATTTTAGGATAAAATAACTGACCTAATGACATTTCAAAATGACTGATTTACAAATTACGAATATAAATTAAATTAATTTAAATTAATATTTATTAGCAAGATAACAAAACGGGCAGAAAACAATGAGTTCCCTCGCAGTGACGTAATCAATGTGAGCTTATAACGCGCGCTTACTAGGTATTCATCGTTTCAAAGGAGTTCACAAAGAAGTTTCAATAGGTTGCCCGGGCCTCTAGACCAGGGACAACATGCTAACCCTTCAGTGTAGCGCGACCTGTTTTTACTCAATCTCCTGCGGTTCAAAGCCGCCGGTCTCTAACCTAACCTAACCACCCACCGAATCGAGGAAGAGCTGTTATTCTGTCAATCCTTTCGTTTTCCGGGCCTGGTGGATTTCCCGTGTTGAGTCATGTTAAGCCGCACGCTCCACTCCTGGTGGTACCTTTTTGTCAATTCCTTTAAGTTTCAGCTTTGCAACCATACTCCCCCGGAGTCCAAAATCCTTGGTTTCCCGGAAAAGAAGGTACAGGTAAGTCTAGTTGCTGGAGAGGATGCCCGACGGCGAAAAATGTAAACGTCCTGTTCTGCCTATTAGGGGGAGAGAGAAAGATCACGAATGGATGAAATAACTTGTAGAGAGTCAAGCGCAGTGCGCGCTAAGCCGAGCAACGGTCAGACCGCACGCGCTCTCCCGCGATTCGGCCCGTATGACCTGGGTCGGTGGTGCAATGGGTGGCGGCGGGTAGGGTTTCCCAGAAACTACCCTCGGAGTCATAATAGTACCGTCGGCGAATCGCTGTATTACATGTTTACTATTACTAGGGCGGTATCTAATCGCTTTCGAACCTCTAACTTTCGTTCTTCATTTACGAAAACGCCCTTGGTAAATGCTATCGCTAATGTTCGTCTTGCGACGAGGCAATAATTAATCTCATCGATAAAAAACATTACCTCGGAGTTCTGAAAATCAACAAAATAGAGCCGAGATCTTATTCTATTATTCCATGCACGAAACATCTAAGTAAAGTAAAATTGTAAATATATGGCGAAATATGGGTGTTCTAGTTGCACCTCTGCCTGCCTCTTCGGGGAATACAGGTGTGAGATATATTTATTAAAATTGTCGGCCTATCTCGACACTCACCGGAGAGCACCGTGATAGGATTTAGATATTGAACCGCCGTATTACCGACGGCTCACCGACGATATGCTCCGCAGACATATCAGTATAGGCGTGGATGCGGTGCACCGACAACGCGGCGCACAAATGCAACTACGAGATTTTTAACCGCAACAATTTTAGTATGCGCTATTGGAGCTGAAGTTACCGCGGCTGCTGGCAACAGACTTACTCTTCAAATGTTCCTCGTTAAAATATTTGAATTGTACTTATTCTGATTATAGGCCTCGGTGGGTAGGTAACGCAGAAACCGCATCGGTGGTAAAAGTTATCCACAAAACCACTACAGTAGAACCTAGCCTAAGATCTATTGTATTTTATTTACTGTTAATATCGATAATTTTTACTATTTTACTAAAAACATTTTATACTAAAAGTAGCCAACTTTCACATTAAAGGTATCTCAAGGGAACACATTCAATAGCCGCACTTATTAACCATAATTTGGTGTCGTCATACGCCTCTAACAGTCAGGAAACTTACACAACTTATCAAAACGCGTATCTTTGTAAATACAGCATAATTACAAGTTGTTGTCGCAAAAGTAAATAATTGTTTTTCTATTTTTCAATATAGAATTTAATTTATTTAAGCACACGATAAAATAAGGAACAACTATAGAATATTTTAATGAGTGGTATTTTATTATTTAAGCTATAAAAACTGTTAAAATAACAAATCAAAGGTATTTGTAAGCATTCGGTATGTACAGTATGTATGATATAATAAACTAACACCTTCAAGACACGAATTCAGATTCCGTTCTCAAAACAAATTGCGCGCTCGCCAAATCCCCAGGTAAAAGAGACCAGTGTAAGTGGTCCTTTGTTTTTTGCTTTTAAAATCCGTATGTGGCCGAGATTTAAGGTCACATAGAGAGGGTGAGAAGGTCCTTTGTAGCTTGTGGCTATACGTCACTTAAGGCTCGTACCGGTACAGTTAACCTGCGCACAACTTCGTGAATCAATCAAGGAGGTAAAGTCTACCCGGCAATCTTTTAAGAGACTTTTACGCATGCGTCAGTCGTAGGGATGAGCTCCGAATATCTTTTCCGTATACTTCATTTCTTAAGCCAAGGAAAAAAATAAATAGAAACTATACAAAATTAAATAAAATCATTGACGGTTACATGTTCACATCGTGTGTATTCGTACAAAATAGTTCCCAAAATAAAACTAACTAATTTTAATGTTATTTATCTCTAGGTAGTTTATAGCAAATTTAAAATGCCCAATAGAAGCAGTTAGTTCGTGAAACAGGAGATAAGCCTCCTCGATAAATAGGTCAGATGTGAGGTTTTTATCGAGAGTACAACACTGATCGGGTGGCAGAGTCCCGCCGGAGCATTCGGCACGAAGCTCGCATAGCACGGGCCGACATCGCATTCACAGTACCCGTCCCGCTCCGCTACCCGCCAAGCCTGCCGGCCGCCGCCCGCCGCCGCCCGCCGCCGCCCGCC
>DWMW01000153.1:0-10713 GCA_018246335.1 Papilio thoas cinyras
GGTAGAGCCAGCAACTATAATATCAGTTGCACGAATGGGCCGGCTCGACCGGTGCAATACCACGACCTCACAGAAGCGTCTTGCGTTTCGTCTGATGAGTGAGGTGCCGGAGGCCCAACCCCCCACCCTCCCCCTCTCCTTTTATTGGCCCTTTTCCTAAAAGGTCGGCTACGCATCAACAGTTTCTCTGGTGTTGTAGATGTCCATGGGCGGCGGTGATCATTCCGCTTGTGACCCGCTGCTCGTTTGCCCTCCTATTTCATAAAAAAAAAGTCTTGAACACTATTTGTATTATTTGTATTTTAATTGATACGAAGAGCGTAATGACAGTTTATAAAATGTCTAAAGATTTTTTTTTTCGATAAAATTAAAATGGGAGTAGAAACGTCACATTTACCATGTTAGTGTTGTCTCTTTCATTATGTATTCTATAATAAAAGTGTTTTTGTAACAATTGCATGTGTATAATATTAGGGTGCTGGGGCCTACGGCGGTGCTGCAGCTGGCGGAGCGCGACGAACCCCCGCCCGCCAACGCGCGCCCGCTCTACTCGCTGGCGATGCGCGGTGCTGTTATATGTTTTTCGGGATTCCGAAAAAAAGATGAACTTGTAAGTAAAAGTTTTATGAGATTTTGTGAATTACTGTACATATACTTAAATGGCGATATTAAACGCATCTCTAAGCTGCATTTTAAGGTTGTTCGATTAACTTAATTCCTTAACTGAAGTAGCAGTATTCCGTCGTTTATTTAAGTACCACTCATGCGTTGACACGTCACTGAATGTGCCAATATCGTTTTATATACTCCATCCTACCGTCGTATAAACTATGATTTAGAACTTCTAATATGACTTTATCAGTTTACATATACTTGTAACATTGTTATCATTAATTTTTACATGTATTTATAACAACGCTAGCCGGCCGGCCCGGGCCGCTTTCCATTTGCAATAATGGCGCACTTGAATATCCGCCGGCGCACTTGACGCGTGCAATGTCTGAACATGTAGTTAGAAACGGTTGAATTTCTTATACGATCAAGGTCATTTTATTAGCAAAGACGATATTCCGTATTGCCAATTATAAAATATATAAATACTACATCATATATTCAATCGATATAAATTAACTAACCTTCCAATCACTCCTAATGGTAATAGCGTTAAATATATTGAAAAGTCTCCTTAATTCACAAACACGAGTTAAGAATACTATAATGAATGTTTTGCTATGAACCGTTGTCAATGGAATGGTGAAATGAAATTTCTAATATGCTGTCGTAAAGGAATATGTTTTCCCTGTCCGTCAAATGTTATCGGGAAGCGGGAAATGACTCACTTGTTATAATAACACGAGTTAAATTTATTCCGTACAAATTGTTTGTTATTTTATCGTTATTATTGTTTGATTTTCTCAGTAGCGTGTTTTCATTTTTCTGTATAACCTATTACATATAAAAATACGTTTTCTTTAAAAACAAAATAGTTCATCACGTTGTACTGTGACCAGAGCCTTAGGCAAACTACAAGTAGGCGAATTTATTTCTACTTTTTCAAATTTACGATCGCAGTATAGTCTTAGTGGTATAAATAGACAACACAATTTCTATAAATACTCAGATTCTATTCGTATTTACAGTTGTGAAAAATTCGTTTTTATTATTGAGCAAAATTCAGGTTACATGTCCAAAACCGAAATATGTAAATAACTTAACACAAATCGCTTGTAACAATTTTGGTCATTGTCACCAATTGCATTAACGCCGCTTTGATATACGAGCTGAGCTTTAATAAAACACGTGCTGCAGTAAATCTGGATTAGCAAATGATTTACGCGGTATTCCACTCAGATTTAAATTGTTGCGTAAACAGGACGGCTCGACCGGGGTAGGAACAATACCTCATAGAATAATAAACTAACTAGATTATTCTTTTTCGTCCTCAACGTATGTGATTCATTGACAATCAGTTCACAGGAAGGATGTCACTGAGTGAGTGCCACTGAGATGATGATTTTAAAGATTCGATCATGTTCTATGATACAATAAAACCGTATCCTCGTTCCGCAGACGTACCTGATAACGCTGATCCACTACATGGGCGGGTCGATACGCAAGGACATGTCGAGCAAGGTGACGCACCTGATCGCGGCCGCGGCCACCGGCGACAAGTACCGCTACGCCACCGGCTTCGGCCTGCCCGTGCTGGCGCGCTCCTGGGTCGACACCTGCTGGGAGCGACGCGACGACCCCGCCTGCCTCGCCACCGATGACACTATCATTGTGAGTAAATATCTCTATATTATGTAGGTTCATTAACACTTATTTTTCTTAAAATAGTAAGTCTTACAAAAAACTAGGTTAAAATTAATCTACCGATTTCTACACACCACCTTTATCGCGATGTTGATATCTTAAGAGGTTTGGTTTGATTATCACTAAAATGACAACAAATGTAGTGCAATAAAAATGTCGTTGCAGGCTCATATCGGTTTATAGTAAATTTCTTTGCTCATATTTGACCGGAAATATATAGTATTCGTAAACGGAAAGGGAAAATTTAATACAGTGAATTTATCTGTGCCTTACCCTATTTTAGATTTTTCTATCAATCGTCCTATGATCATACCGTGCTACATATAATTTTGCAACGGTCTTTTTATTTCTACCTCCCAGATGTTTTAAAACGTACCTCTTATATTACAGAAAGAGCACAAGTTGAAGGTTTTTGCGGGTGCGCGGGTGTGCTTCGTAGGCTTCCCAGAGGATGAGACGCAGCACATGGCAGAGGTGCTCGCCAGCAACGGCGGCGCTACGTGCGCGCTCGACGACACGGACTGCACGCACGTTGTGAGTACCATCTACATTGGTATATTAGATACATCGCTATAGACGGGGACTTGTAGAGGCACCAGCTTTATACAACATATTCCTTATAAAACTTGCGCTACGACTTTTGTATTTAGTATTTTAAAGACGGAAATATATTATTATATGAATTTCTAAAGATTTTGATGTTAAACAGAAATTTATTAACACGAAGTACTTTAATTAAACATAGTGTTGACTACGTTAACAAATTAGTTTAATTACCGTTTATACTATATAATTCCGACATTTGCACTTGTTTCCTACATTTATTTATTTATTTAAATAAGTAAATATTCAATTCAATATCAATAAATAATAAGAACAATGAATAGGAAATATAATCAGTCAATAATTTATTCATTGTGATGAACGTATTGTTCAATAATGTAACTCTTTTATAATTCTGTCGTAGTCAAATAAAACCAGTATAGTGGACTTTGTTTACAAGCGCGTCGTGAGCGCACGTACACAAATCGGTCGGTGCGTGAGGTTGTCGCTTCCGCTCGCGCTATGGTCCGACCGTTAATTCCAACGGTATTGGCATCGTCTTTTTGATTATTTCGGGAGTTGCTCACTTCTTTTATGTCTATGGATGTTGAAATAATTTTATTATTTAAAACGTAAAAAATAATGAAAACCACAATGAGTATAAGCTATTTATTGATAATAGACAATTCCCAAAGAAATCACAAAAGCAAGATGCTATCGTCGACAGTCTTCGTAACGACGGTGGTTTGAAATTATAGTCAGCTACATTTCGTTTTATTTTTAAACTTTATGATACGTCATTCATTAGTTTTAGCTCAATGGAAGAAGCATGTTCGTAGTACTTGGAAATAGAATTTTTAGTTTTGTTACTTTGTAGACATTAAAAATTATACTGCAGTATATCACTTCTTCTGTATTATTTAAGTTGTATGCATCCACCATCTGCCAGAAATTGCTTACCGTTTAGCGACGTCGTCGTGACCTTATGCCGTGTTATGTTTGTTCAGTTATTTGCGGACGGAGTAACCGAGATCTTGTTTATAAATTAAATTGGCGCAATAACACACTTCAAAAATGTATTCTTTTTAAGTTACAATTTCCTTTTATTAGTATAAATGGGGCCCTCCTTATCATTACCGATTGTGCTCCCGGTGCCCATAATTCATCACGACCTATTCCGCACGGCGCAAAGTCGACCCATTGTCTATTCCATCAATTCTGCATCGCCGCATTTTAATTTGCCTATACGTACGACCATTAGACATTTCTTTGCCTTCTCTTTTATTTCCCGGTATCAGTTTGTGTCTATTCCGCTTCTGTTTACTGACTTATCATACGATTTCATAACAATGTTCGCTAGTTGTTTACACATTTCCATACTTCAATCACGTTTGTTTCTCTTAGCGTATTTTGCACCATTTTGTAATCATTTTCTTTCTGTTACTCTCCTGTTTTATTTATAGCATCTGTATTCTATGCGATCGTTCAGCCTTCCGTGATTTCATCCGTGACGCTAAAATACAAGCAATAAAAATGTATTACGTACACAACTTTAATGTTTGTTAGGTAGATGCTTTTACGTGTTTAACTATCTTTCTCACGTTGGTAACAATATCGTTCTGCATGTTTGTACTGGAATGGCTTCATTACATCATTGCGTGGTGTGTTTCACACATGTTTCAGGTAATGGCCAATGGGGAGACTTTCGGTCGTTCGCTTGTCCTTTCCCCTCCCACGAACACTCCAGAAACTTCCACCAAACCTTCCCGAAACACCTCCAACCGCTCCCAGAGTACACCCAAGACTTCACTGTACCGTAGATTATCTGCGCGGCTGTCGGGTCGCAGGACCAGTCCCAGCAAACATGATGTTGACTTGACTGAAGGTCGTTGTCGAGACGACAGAGAACAGCGCTTGGAGCGCGCAAGGAACAGTATTAAACATAACCAAAGCAAAGATGAAACGGATAACTCGAGAGTTAGTTATGTAGGAAAGTCATTTATAGATGATTCGTGCACTAATAGCGATAAAAACCAAAGTACTGGCCAAACGGAGAGCGTCGAGTTACGGCAATATAAAACGTGCGGAAAGGAAAACAAATACGCTTCTCAAGCTCTACTCGGGAGTAGATTAAGCAGCAAAGATAAACGGGAAGTCTTTAGAAATAAGTCTATTAACGTTTTCAATCTAGTGGAGTGTCTTACGGAGGCGGGATCTCTTCATTCCTCGTTAACTAAGAGCTTGTGCGACTTGGACTGCAAGGACGAGTCGGGGTTCCTCTTGCCCGCGTCTGCGATCACCAAGGAACTACAACACTCGACGACTACCATATCATCGGGCAAAAAGAGAAGTAGAAATTCAACCGAATCTAATTTCCAAGTGAGCGTCGTAGACGCCAATATTTCACCTGACAAATGTGACGACAGCAACTGGAAATCCATTAAAAGATTAAAGATAAAGGATTCCTTCAAATTCAAGAATAGACCTACTATTTTTAAAAGAACAAAAAAAGATCCCGTCTCGAAAACTGTCGGGGATATAACAGTGGAGCCAGTCAGCCCGGAAAGTGTAAAGCCCACCGATCCCGCCGGAGAATTCTTAGCGTCGACGTCTTCTCCGATCAGAGAAGACGATAACGCCTCTATTAGCTCACTAAATATAAGCAAACAATCCGGATTTTTTGACATTTCTTTTGCGTCCATACGAAGTTCTAAAACGGTAAAATCTGCCTCGAAATTACGGAGGAGTGTTAAATCGTTTACCGCTTCGTTCAGAAGCGAAAGGAAGAAGAAATACGAGAAAAGAACCGAACGCAATACGGTCGAAGTGAATCCGTGCCATTTGCCATCGGATTTCAAAAATGTGTCTACGCCGAAAAGGGAACTCGACGAGATGAACTTGGACATATCACCGGTCCAAGTGGACACGATCGACAGCACGGACATGCGGACGCCGCGCAAGGATGAGGCCGACGTCGACGACTGCGATGATTCGGTGATCTTTAAAACTCCTCAGCGAGTTTGGTTGCGGACTCACCGTCACTCGATTTGCGGCGGCGCGGATCTGAAAACGAGCGTCACACAGTCGTGCAGCGCCATCCCTGCCCCCTCCCACTCCTGTGTCCCGTCCCCCGCGCCCCGGCCCGCCCGCGACCAGCCGCCGTCCGCCTCGACGCCCCCCACCCGCGACGTCCGCGCCATATCGCAATGCCATGGACTATCGCTGCCGGTACTAACACCATTTAATTCAGTACTACTAAATATTAGACTAAACTTGTCATGCCATAGACATTATGCTATATTGTTACGATAAAAGTAACGAAAAGTTCAACCTCTGTCGTAACTCAAGCTATATATGCATGTCCTATCTAGTATATTCATACTGTTCAGGTGCTTACATGTGCACAAAGGAATGGGATTATTGGATGCGGAATATAGCGACGTTGTTTTAAATAACATAACTATGGAGGAAGCATCCGAGTATTAACTGTTCTTTATAAATACATCCAGGTAGTAGACGTACACAACACGGGAGTGGCGCCCGAGTGCTCGCCGAGAGTACACATAGTCAAAGCCGAATGGTTCTGGGCTTCAGTACAGAACGAAGAAGCTCAGGACGAGAGGGAATTTCTGTTTAAAGACGTAAGTAGTTTATAAATTTTATTACACCTCTTAGTTTTGTTAACACAAAATTAGTGTTTATATAGAGTATACAATGAGATAATAAGGAACATCTTCAGTATCTAGAGGAAGTGTCACGGCGGTCTTCAGTGGGAGCGGGGTGCGCAGGCGCGGGCGGCGAGGAGGCAAGCGCGGGCACGCCGTCACAGCTGCAGCGGCTGCGCAAGCGCAAGCTGCGCGGCGGCGAGGCGGCGCTGCACAAGCGGCGCTCCTCACTCAGCGACGCCGTACTGCTCAGCCTCTCCGGCAACCTGCTCGACTGTACGCCCTCCCCCGACGGCAAGCAGTTGCTCGAAGGTAACTTAAATACATTTCCTTATTAAATACTATAAAGTCACATTTGCCTTAAAATATAAAGTATACGACATAAAATGTTAACAGCTTTGTAATTAGAATTTTATTTAATCCGTTTTAAACATTGTCTCTGTTAGAGTCTGAGGTGCCTGACAATGTGGTGCGAAAGCTCATGTCCCCGCGGCAACAGGTCTTCATGGAGTTATTACAAACGGAATCAAATTATGTTGGGATACTGCACACCATAGTCACTGTAAGTTCTAAGTTGTTTAAATATTATTTCTTCAATTAATGTGCAAAAAAAAATTATTTTTCTTCTAGATCCCTCAATACAAATTACGGTATGAAATGATGACTTACAGACAATTTACATTTTCAGATGTTTAAGCAACCGTTAGAAGAGATGACGGAAGAGGACAGCAGTAACGGGAAGAATCAAGCCTTGCTCAATAACACTGAACTTAAAATTATTTTCGGAAACTTACCCCCCATTTACGAATTGCATCAGTAAGTTAACGTATTTTTTTAACTAAAACATAATTATGATTAAAAATTACTTTCTATAATAATTTATTATTTCACTCATTTGCCTTGTTCTCATTTAGACCTCTTAGGCCTGCTTCCACTATCTCCCTATATCCTATGTCTATTCTAGTCACATGCTTTTCTATAATAATTGTTCTACAATATGGTTGATTTTAGGCGAATGCTTGAGGAGTTGCGTTACGCGCAGGCGCACTGGAGCGAGGAGGTGAGCATCGGGCGGCTGGTGCTGCGCTACACGCCCGACATGGTGAAGGCCTACCCTCCCTTCGTTAACTTCTTCGAGAACACCAAAGAGATGCTGCAGCAATGCGATCGTGAGAACCCTAGGTACACAAACATACACAAAAATACAAAAGTTACTGTGCTAAACAAAGTTGTGGAACAAAAACGACAGAAATTTTATAAAATGCTTCTGCCTTACATTTAAATTTATTGTATTTGTTCTAACAAATATTAACGCAATTTAATAACAAACCACAAACAAATCCCAAATAAGTGTCAACAAATATTTGTTTGTAGATTTGACCAATATTTATGAATTAACTCACACACAGTTCAAAATAAATAAGACGTCAATGATGATTTCAGATTTCATGCATTCCTGAAAATATGCCAGACGAGACCGGAGTGCGGCAGACAGAGCCTGCAGGAGCTCTTGATCAGGCCGGTGCAGCGGCTACCTAGTATAAGCTTGTTATTAGATGGTCAGTATACATTAGTTCAAAATTCATTTTATTATCCGTCCCATCATGTGATAGGTGGCGGTCCTATCCCCAAATCGGTCACAAATTCCAAACTTCGGACTAATATTGATTTAAAAATTCCCAAATATCAATTTGCCCAGTCTGGGATTAAAATCTGAGACCTGAGCAATACAGTTGTACTGTAATACAAATGCGCCACTAAGACAGTTATTTAGTTTATCTTCATGTGTAATTAACACGTAATTTACAATGTTCGCAGACATATTGAAGCACACGCACAAGAACAACCCGGACCACGCGGCGCTGGTGTCGGCGCTGGCGGGGCTGCGCGAGGTTATGTCGCACATCAACGAGGACAAGCGCAAGACGGAGGGCCAGCTGCAGATGTTCGACATCTACAACGACATCGACCAGTGCCCGGTAATACAATACTATTATATTGTTTTGGACATTTAGTGGGAGCGTAATGTTTGTCATGGGGATACTTAACGGTCATATATACCATTTGTTACGACTTCTTCTTAATTGTCACATAGAGTTATGATAAGCGTGCTTTGCGCAGACTGTTCAAGTCGCAATGATATAGAAAGCTGAACCATTCCTAACTTCGCTTAGTGCAAGCGCATACACAATATTAGATTAAAATTGTAGGAAAAATATTTGATTGTTTTTAAAAATGACACTATTTTTAGGCGCATCTTGTTTCGTCGCATCGTTCGTTTGTCTCCCGTTGCGAGGTCGTCGAGTTGTCGAAAGAGCTCTCTGGCCGGGGAGATCACCTCGTACTGTTCTTATTCACTGATACCATGGAAGTGTGTAAGAAGAGATCAAAAGTAAGTTTACACACACTTTTATTAAAATGTAATGTTAAAATTCAGTTGAACTGGAAATTGATATTATGGCTTTCCATTTCAGGCTTTTAACAGTAAAAGTCCCACCAATGGTATGGGTACGATGCGAATAGGTTCAAGTAAACCGTACAGACATATATCGCTGATGCCGCTCAGTACAGTGAAGCGCGTCGTCGACATTAGAGAAGCTGAAGGTATGTAGAATATATAATTTATATCTTATTTAATACATACTTACTTACTCCGCTGGCGCAGCGACCCGAAGTGGGTCTTGGCCTCCGACACTAAAGAGCGCCGCTGCCGCCTGTCTTGAACCGTTCCCTAATATCCTAATATCCATAATAATTTAATACATAAAATAACAAATTATGGTCTTGTATTATATGTTTGAATTTATTTTCAGATTGTCATAACGTATTCGCGCTGATGTGCCGGAGTAATCAGGAGTTGAAAGAGAAACTGTACTCATTTATGATAACGGACGAGACGGTCGACAAGTCGCACTTCCTACGACAGCTCTGCAGGCAGATGGCCAACACCGTCTGCAAAGCTGATGCCGTACGTATACCTACTCTGTATACTCAATATGGCGACCACTTCATTATATTTTGAAATTCCACGTGAAGGTGGATACTAGGTTATATAAATATTAACTCGTTCATTACACAACTCACTGCTAATAAGTTCCGTGTCAGTAAATACTGTTCTTAGAAATTATCAGAAATCGTTGTTTCTTCTTCTTATAGTGCCATCTTCTTTCGAAGGTCGGCAATCATTAAGGCAATTTGCACCCTTGAGACCGCGGCACGGAAAATCGAACGGGTACTCTTCCCAAACCACTGGCGAATGTTTTTTAGCCAGGATATTCTTCTTTGTTTATTTGCAGGACAAATTCCTGGCGTGCCTAGAGTCACACCAGCTCGACATCGACACGAGCGACCTCGCTCTGAGCACGCTCTCCAGGGTCTCCAAGTTCGCGGCGAGGACACGCATCAAGGTACAAATACATCGCATTTGAACATTCAATATGATATGATAAATATTTAATGGGCGCTGGATATAGTCGATTTTGTATTTTAGAAACTCAATGTAGCATGTTTATGCAACCGGCTTAGCTTGAGTTATAAATATAACGAACAAGGATACGCAATTTGTTCGACTGGCTTTTAAAATAAAACCTTTCACTTAGAGGTTTTAATTTAACTGTATAGACAAAGAAGAGAAGTCAGACAAATTGGGCAACATTACCAGTCATTTTTATAATCTAAATATTTTCTTTTGTGAAATAAAATCAAAGTTTGCGCTTTTTTATAAATATGTGAGTTTTGCACAAAAATTGTGTTACGATCGATATTGTCCACTCGTGACTAAGGCATGAATACAATTATTCAGTTCATAATATTTGAAATATAAACATTAATATACATGCTTTCTAAACATTTTCATTTGATTAGTTAAAAAAATAATAAGTTAAATTAAAAAGTAAAGTAAAGGTTTCTAATACATAGAAGGTCTATACATTGGGCTCAAAACCGAATGCACTAATTAAATTCAAATTTGTTTTGTTAGATAAGAAATAGCTCTGCGTCTTGCAAACCAATATTGATGGATAGAGACAATGAACATCAGGCACAGATTATTTTCGTTCTCGTAATAAAATATTTCTTATCGTTTTTCAACTCGATGTATCTTGGTTTTAGAGATGTCAAGCCCAAATTATTATTTTGGTTGTTTACGCCACGGTTACAGGGGAAGTTACGCGGAGATTGCATTATAATA
>DWMW01000154.1:0-10706 GCA_018246335.1 Papilio thoas cinyras
ATCCATGGGCACATTGTCATTTGTTACTGGCAATACTGGACGGTGTTTGGTCTCCAGAGATCGAGTTTTTTCGAGAGTTTTCGTGAGTTTTCGTGCTGTAATGTCATCTTACGTCCGTCATGAAGTTGTCTATCCCTTACCCGCATTTGGGTTTTTTCCATTTTAATCGGCTCCTAAACTTCATAGCGTGATGATATATAGCCTATGGCACGTCGTAAGTGTAGGGTTTGCCGTCACAAAAAGAATTTCTCAAACCGTTTTGTAGTTACTGAGTTTATCCTGTTTAAACAAACAAAAGCTGACGCTTTATAATATTAATATAGATTAACTATTAATCATCACTTTCATACTATCCTGCTCCTTTATGTAAATAACAGTGATCAAACTTGTATCTTGAATGATGAAATTTAAAAGAACAAGCAATTCACCTCTATTAAATGAATACCTCTAATAGACTAATTTCACACAGCGTTCGCGATGTTGGTGCGTTGGTTTGTGGTACTGTGTGTGGCGGTGTGCGTGAGGCCGGTAGTGCCGCAGGGCACGCAGCAGTGCCCCGCGTCCAACACCATCACTCCTTGCAGTTGCACCGTCAAGAAGAACGGCCTCGATATACTCTGCGAGTTCACTGAACAACAGCACATACAAAAGGTAATCCTACATGTACCAATTCTAATAATATTTATTTATATTGTTTATCCCGAAAACACCTCGACGTTCATCTACAATAACTTTTCAAATTAAATTATAGTCTACTTTTGTCATAAAACTTTTGCGATGTCCGTTTTAATCGTTAGACGATAATTGCGTGGCAATCTTGTCCTGAGAATTTTTACACATATTTGTTAAAACTTTTATGTTTTACGCATGAACGTTCACTGAATATCTTCAATTCTTTATTTTACTCCTAAAGATAAGCGTAACCTATATTTATTTTCTGTTATTTCTTTTTTTTATAGACAAACTCTTTACAATAAATATTTAGCTTGGTATTGGTGACTGTGAGATATCGCTTTGTCTTATACATATGTGAAAAGTAATAATATCTACGACCCGCCTCAGTAAATATTTATAACGTCGAGGAATGTAGCAAAGATTCTCAACGTTATTTTACTTCCAGGCAATGAACACGCTACGATCAAAGCCGATGATAATATTCTACCTGAAGCTCCGGCACAACAACTTAGCGAAGCTTCCGTCGTATATTTTCCTCGGTCTCGACATTCGTCACCTCACCGTGCACAACAGTAGCTTAGCGGTGATCGAGGATTCCTCGCTCAGCTCCATTGGTAAATAATTTTAAAACAATCATTAAAACTGTTAAATGACAAATTACATTTTTGTTGTTTCAATTTGATTACAAATGTATTGTTTTTAAAAATTAGAATTTTTCCTTGAAATTATATTCGTTCAAAAAGAAACGTATAGATGACCGAAGCTCTGGAAAGGTAACTTAGTTATCGTTTGAGAAATGTTATTAAAAAATTTCTTACATATAAGCCGTTATAAGATTCGTAATTTCATTAAAGTATGAAATTACAGGTAACAAGTTGACGCAACTCGATGTCTCTCAGAACAGCCTGGCCACTATACCGACCTCGTCGTTTACACATCTCAATCATCTACTGATTCTAAATATGAATCATAATAAGGTAAATGGTATTGACTATGTTTGCTCTTAAAATTTTAAGGCTATTTCATAGCATTAAAGTTAAAATTTCTGTTCAGTTCGCTTCAGCCTATTAATGGATTAAGTGACATTTACTTAATTCAGTTAAAATAGTTTCTGTTCACCACCTCTGTTTGCTGGTATTTAATAACAGAAATTCATATAAAAATGTAAACCATTCAAATCAGTTCAAAATAGAAAAAAGGGAAAAAAAAACACATTTTCTATTGTAGCATATATTTCCGTCTATTGTGGGCAGACTTTGCAATTTAACTGCATAACTAACTGAACTCAGTAAAAATGAGAACAATTTCCTATGTGACTAATGTTTCTCAGTCACGAAGTTATTTGAAGGAATTTGAATATGTATTTATGTATATCCCGTCCTCTGTCTGTGACCTACTTGAAGTTTCGTATGATATTACATTAGGTAATACGTACAATAATAATATTTGATACATTTTGATGTTTCATCTTTGACATTTAAAAGGTTGTACGCTATGAATGAAGAGGCTAATGAGCCTTAACAAATAAAACAACATGTAATATTGTTTTTTTAATTAATAATAAGGGGTAGACAGAGATGCGCAATTAGTGTGCCCTCTTTTCGTCGTCACTGTCCCTAGCATATATACATATAAGGTACAAATTCCAAAATACTATCTGATTCCAAGATGAAAAAATCCAATATCATTTTATCGGACCCGAGATTCGAACCCGAGACATCAGCGGTGCAACTGTATATAAAAACAACAGCGCCACTGAGCCGGTTGCCATAATAAATTAATATTCCGTAATAAAATGGCAGTTGTATATCTAATAATAATGTTTTAACATTTATTATTTCCATTTTGTCTAGGTAACTGCGGTACATAACAGAGCTTTTATTGGCTTGGATACATTAGAGATATTAACTCTATATGAAAACAGAATATCAGTGGTAGACGCCGAAGCTTTTAAAGGCCTGGAAAAGTGAGTACTTTGACTGTCTGCGTTGCGGCAAATTGAATTGAACTGTATTGAGTCACTCACCTCACATTACAATTTATTTCTTCTTTGTTCTTTTATCATGTGAGAGCGCTCACCGATTTTAAATTTCTATTTATGTCACAGAAAGCTCAAAAGATTGAATATAGGCGGCAACGAATTGACAGCAGTACCACAAAAGGCATTAGCTTTGTTGGAGAATTTGAAAAAGCTCGAGATGCAAGAAAATAGGATTACTTCAATCTCGGAGGGCGATTTTGCAGGTTCGTGCAATTTGTAATAGAGCCGAGTAAATTAGGAGTGGGAGTTGTTAGCTGCCGTCTTTCCAGAAGGAAAATAAAGTTTAATTATTATTTTAAAGAAACAGAATTGTTTGTGATTGAACTAAGAGGTTCTACATTTAATTGAATTCTATCACATTTGATATCTAATGACCCTTTAAAATAGAGTTAGAGAAATTCATAGGTTATTTTGTACTCGCAAAATTTTAATCGTAAAACATTTATTCACAGGGCTGCGTAATTTAGATTCTTTAGGGCTGGCTCACAATCAACTAAGAGAAGTGCCAGCTCAGGTTTTCTCTCATTTAACGTTTCTGAACTCTTTGGAACTAGAAGGAAATCAAATACAGAGAGTTGATGAAAAAGCATTTGCTGGTCTTGAAGGTGAGAACATATTGAAAAAGTATTATTACGAAAACAAAAACGATTGAAACTTGTTTTTTTTTAATTTTAAATGCTAATGTATTATTACTCAATGCAAACTTTTTAAACTTTACACCTTTTTGTAAGCTTTTCACGTTAAATTCATCCTTTTGTTAATAAAATTTGAAAGTTTTCTTGTCGTTTTTGTAATCTTCCAGATTAGAGAAAATGTATATAAATTTTGCTATATAACGATATGAATATTCTCTTAATTATATTTAACAAAACTGATAGAGATAGAAATATTTATATTTTTTTGCAGAAAATTTACAATACCTGCGTCTGGGAGATAATCGCCTCCACGACATCCCATCAGAAGCTCTACGTCCTTTACATCGACTACGGCATTTGGACCTGCGTTCGAACAATATTACGTATATCAGTGAGGACGCATTCACTGGTTACGGTGACTCTATAACTTTCCTGAATTTACAAAAGAACATGTAAGTTACCTTAAGAAATTTTACTGTAAGCAGGGTAGGCTTTCCGAATTATAATGCTGTTTTGATCATTTCAAATTGCCTGAAAATTTTAATTATTTTTTTCATATTAATTTAAGTGTAACAAAATTAAATAAAACATTTTATATTGTTTCTGAATAGGATTCATCAACTACCTACAATGGGTTTCGATAATCTCAACTCGCTAGAGACTCTGAATCTACAGAACAACAAATTGCAACATATTCCCGAGGAGATAATGGAGCCAATATTGGATACTTTACGTGTTGTGGATATTATGGGTAATTACACATTAAATATTATTTAAAGAGAACGTATAAAACAAATGGATATTTTGTTTTCTTACATTCTATTATTTACATCTAATATTATTGTCATCACAATGTCTGGTGCAAAATAATCTGAAGATAAAGTGATGAAATATAATATAAGGTAATATAAACTAAATTCACGATTTGTTTCAGATAATCCATTGATTTGCGACTGCGAGCTGGCGTGGTATGAAGCATGGCTAGCGGGTCTCAGAGACAGGGACGACGAAATGATGCAAAAGAAACGAACCGTCTGCACCATGGTGAACGAGCATCGCGAGTACAGCGTCGCCAAAATGCCCCTCGAGAAGATGAGCTGTAAACGGAAACCACCGTACGGCCGACCTTCAGGCGCGATCAAAAATCAACCGATAATAGCGAACGCGTTATTCATCATCGTCGCTAGATGGCTCTAGAATTAAAATACCCAATACCAAAGTGATTTAAATTAACCCCTTTAATTTAACGCGGAACGTCCATTCCATGCTAGCTGTGGCCGGATAGCAAAATGTGACGTACTCGCTTTTATGAATTCTGTTTAAAAACTTTGTAACGTGATGAATTTGTGCAATAAACTACGATACATATCAATTTTGGGCTGAGTAGATCGAAAATTAGTAATATTTGAGAACGAGTGACATGTGATAAGTAAAATGGAAATGGTTTTTTAATGGGTCGTGTAAGTTAGTGTTATACACTACGTAAATATAAAACCTTTACAACAGATATGCCTTACTGTAGTTATGTGCTAACAACAAAGACAGAACGTGTACACTACATTAAGTTAGTAAGCAGGCATTAAAAACTTTTTGGAGCTAATGAATTGGAAAAAAAGTAATAACTCTGTAATCTCAAATCTTATTAGCATCGAGCACAATTGTTTTTTTATTTAAAATTTGTACATCTATTAATGTAAAACAAACTTGTAATATTTTTTATCATTTACTCCTAACCTTGATAATGTATTTGTGTCTACATATATTGTCCTATTTAAGCTTTTGCGCGTTTACCATGTTGACTATTACAATATTGATATTATTTATTAATCTATACTTATAAGGACTTGGGGTTCGATGAATATTTAATTATTTAAAAGTTCTAAAAGGTATAGTACGTGTATCCCTTCGAGTAATGCTACCTCTTTTTTACTATGTTATAATTTAGCTTTATTATGCGAAAAGTCCTGTTAGAGCCCCTGGATGTTCGATTTTGTGTAGATTAGACGTTTAGTCGAATAAGTGTTAGAATATATTATTGTATATGTTGTTTATATATCTTTAGAGTGTTCAGTACTCGATAGCGGTTCTCAAATGCTATACAGTCGAGTTATAATTTCAATAATATTATTTCATATTCCAATTTCCAGCTTTTCTATGGAATTGTTTTTGTCTGTAGTAAGTTGTTAATTTAGTTTTTTCAACTGGATTGCTCATACAGTTTATACTTTCTTAATAATTAGAATTTTATCAAACTGATTAGCATAGTAATAAATGTGACTTTAAACATCATTTGCTGATGTTTTTGCGTGGAGACATTTTCATTAACAGTGATTTTCTATAATTTTTGTAAATAAATATGTTTATGCTATCATATTTATTTCATATTTCATTTATGTTTTTAAGCTTTCAATGATATTTTATCGATAAGCTTAAGTGTATATTGGAATGTGAAACGGAACTTATTCACGTGATATAATGAAACTTAAAACATATCCCTTTAGTCTGATGTAAGTCATATATCTAAATATATTATTGTTAATATATATGTATACACGTATGGTATAATCAATGAATATCTTCGCTAATATTTGAGATTTAAATTTACGATGTTTTGAAATATCACTTTTATGTAAAATTTGTAAAGAGCTATGCCGTAATAGGACGCGATGGTGATATCGGCTATGTAGCCACAAATTTCGTAACTTACCTGGCTACGCTATGACGACGTCGCAAATTCGGAAGCGTGACCAAGACCGTGGCGACTCGAATATCTGGTTTGGCAACGTTACCGGGACACCAGAGTAAAATGTACGCAAGCAATACAACTTGTAGCATAACTAATTCGCCAATCGATCTCCAGAGTAACATTGACGTGTAAACAATGGACTAATACTATCGCTACTCAAAGCGAGCATGGAAAGTTGGCGACAGAGGTTTGATTCTTCACGTCGCCATTGCGATCTTGCGAGGCAAAGCTCTAGAAGTAGTATGTAATGACGTAAATGTGTATCGTGTGACAGACGCGAGATTGAATATAGATCCTTCGTTATTGTGTCAGGTTTGTATTCAATATCACACGGTGACTCATTTAAAAATATATCTACGTAGTATTTCGATCTAAGTAAACAAATTTACGAATGTTATTTCAAAGTATTGATTATTGTTGCATTACTTTTAATATCAGAGTCGAGAGAACCTGATTAGTTAAGATAAATTTGTAATAACTATTTAGTATTCAACTTATCACTCTTTTTCGATGTCATAAATGTGGTGTGCTGCGTAAATTTAAAAATACGTCTTTTATGCTTCGTTTAAGATCTGATGCAAGATAAGTAATTAAACAATTGTAATAAAATATTTCAGCAATTATAATCAACTTTCTTAAGAGATATCTTGTTCACTATCACAAATCTACGCAATAATCTACTTTATGTTATTGCAAATAGAAGCTAATTTAATTTCTTTAATATCTTTATACGTAATATAGTAAGGAAAGTGAGGTAATCGAGAATTCCAAAGAACCAATTACAAACATATCGATATCGTGAGAGAAAAATATTTTTAACAATATTGAGCATCTTTATTTGCTCTACTTTTTAAAAAAAAAGCATATCAATTTAGAGTAGCATGTTGTTTGCATATATGTATTTGTTGTTGTCGTCTACATATAAACATATACTCCATATATACGTATAATGAGTATGTTGTTGAACGAATCAATCTCATATAGATATTATACTATGTGTGTATGGTAATGTTGTTTGAAATGTATTTAGACTTTTGTACCTCCAGGTATTGTTTCATACAAATTCAGGCTTGAATTCATACAAAAATAACGTGTGATTTTCATAGCGTGAATGTGCAAACTTAGTGAAACATTTACCAAGTATGAATTCGTGGAGGTTTTCGGGGGAGATGCGTGGTGGAGATTTTTACTGCAAAGACCGTCATTTCATAAATTCGAACCACACCTTGACATATTAAATCGGGAAATATCTTGAGTGGCATATAGAAATTGGCAAAGGGTAACTTTTACATGGCTTTATCTGGAGGTATGTACTATCTTTGTCATTAATGTTATGGATCGATTTGTTGTATGTTCGTAGATTCCAAGTTATTATTGCATAATGTTACAAATATGACTCTAACGCATGTATATATTCAACTAGTGGTTTCCTGGTTAAAAATTATAAATTGAAATCTTTTTCTTCAAATGTTAATGAAGTAACCTGTTTAGAGTCACATTTATTATATTTACGTAGCTCTCGAGTCTAAACATACATTTTTGCTGTAAAGATGTATTTAATTTCGGTTTAAAATAAAATTTGAAAATAAATAATCCGTTGAGTTTTTATTACCAATTTAACCAACTACTTACAAATAATAGAGTAAAATAGAAACACATAAGTCCTAGTTCTAATTATATAAGTTCTAGTTCTCATATTTATAAGTTCTAGTTCGTGTAGTCTAACAAATAAAATAATGTGACACTCGCTTTCATGGCGTCCTTGTCCTAATTGCAATAAATTCAAGTCAGTTCTCAACCTGAAGCCATAATTAATGTAAGTTGGAGCCGCCTAATCAATCCAGAGAATTCCGGAAACCAGTAATCTTACAGTTACGGTGTGAAAGAATTATTGCTTGTAGATAGGGGAGTTTAAAATTAGAGTTATTAGTTCACCTCTTGCGACATTTGCGTCAGTGACGTAGGAATAGACGTTTTGATTAATTTATTAGTCATCGATGTTTATCTTACAAAGATATGATACCTAGTACAGATATTAAGTGGCATATTTAGACAGAAGAAGAAATATTGTAAATGTAATCTCTGCATAAAGTTCAATGTAAATATTTAAGTAAACAGAAAACGATAGGCCTTACTATAAAGTCGGCCCCGGTCAGGGTTTACCGGGTAAAATTAATTAATCAGATTTAGATTACATACTCTAATATTTCAAAAGCAAGGGCCTGGGAAACCCTTTTTAATAAATCAAATTACTCAACAACCTTCTCAGTCTGTAGAGTAAACTGTAGAGTTTGTTTAGAAAATTGTAATTGAATAAAACAAATGGAAAACATTAATGGCGTAATATGGGTGGCACTAGTTGCACCTCTGCCTATCTCTTCGGGGAATACAGGCGTGAGATATTTTTTTAAAGAAATATGTATGAACAACTGACAGTTTTACTGTTATGGAATATACTTTGTAAAAGCTTTTAAAAGCCCGAATAAAAAGTTAAAAGTCATTAAATATTATCATTGATGAAACTTACGACATAATTGAAACAAGAGATAGGCCTATTTGAATACATTGGGCACAAAACTAAACAAGTTTGTAGTAAGAATTTTTTAGAAAGAAAAATTAAAAAAAAAAGACTAAATCGAAATAAGAGTCAGATTTAATCCGTAGTTTTCTAAAACGATGGCACTAATTGGTGTCCACTGAGAGGTTACTACAAAGACTAATTGGCCCCAGACTTTATTCGCAAATTTGACTGCATCGTTTCTAGTCCTAGATATATGTCGTTAGTACGTCGATTGTAGTTGACCGCCAATACATAATATTTAAAAAAAACCCACGATATAACTTTCTTAATAAAATTCAAATCTGGGATATTGCTACTTTTTCATATTAGTCAGGGCAGTAATCTCCGTTAGCGATAAAGTTCGATTAACGTAATAAAAATTACTCTACTCGACTTCTAACTGCAATACTTAAGTTAACTCATAAACTTTTATGGCTAGAGATAATTCGATTCTGAACTTTTAACACTCTATAAAAGAAACAAGGTTGTTCAGTTGATACCGTAAAAACGTCTTGCAGCCCCTGATATATACAAGTAAAGTTTTTCAAGATAAAAAGATTTCTTTATTGTAGTCTCTTAAATTTTACTTTCCTACTTTTAATCTTATCTTTTGAAAGTATTCAAGCGATGGTAGTTATACATAATGGTATTACGAGCTAAATATTTCATTCAATAATTCAAATTTTGTGACAGCGGTATGTTTATAGAATGAGCTTTAACAAACACAATTATAAAATGATAACGTAGTTTCGTGCCAAAATTTTTTTTACAAATTTTGAATATTTTTCGCTACTGTGCAGGGCCAAAAAAGGCCATTAACCGTGGTAATGTAGGAAACCAAAATCAGAAGTTTTGTAAGTCTCTGTCAAAAATATTGTCTTAGTTTCTTTCTTAAATTTATTCCTGTTCTTATTTCCTTATTTATTTATTTCACACACTTAAAATGCATTAAAAAACTTCTTAAGTTTACTTCTACTGTGCACTGATAAAAAATAATTTCCTTGTCGTTTCCACAATGGATTACATGAATAAATAGAATATTCTATTTCTGGCACAAACTGTGTACAAACGAGCCGATACGCAGGAGCTTATACCAAGACAATTATTGTTACGTAACGAAGCTTTTGTGTGAATAAGTGATACGAGACGTGTACGGTAAATTTCAACATGGCAATTACTCTGGCTGTGGGGCGTAATTTATTTCGGAGCTGAAACCCCGCAAATTTGCATTTATATTTACAGTTGCCATCGATAAAAGCCGCAACTGTTAATAAGCTGATGTGGTGCGATATTAGTTTAAATATCATCCAATATATATCACTATAATATAATATTATTAAAAAGATTTTAGTTCATGTTACTGTTGGTTAACGTTAGTTTACAATAAATTATTATTTGTGCAGTCACTATTACTAGAGATACATTTTTCAAACGTAAGTCATTGCAATATATTTAATTTTAGTACCGAGCAATATTTAAATAAGGTTTTCTGTTAGACATTTAAAAAAAGAATTTGTCGATAGTTTGCGAATCGCTGTTACTTAACCATTAAGCAAAGCTTTCTTAACGATAGCAAAATAACACCATGCTTTTTTAAGATATCTTCTCACGCCTTTATTCCCCGAAGAGTTAGGCAGAGGTGCAACTAGTGCACCAACATTTCGCTTAAATAATTTTAGTACTGTTAAATTCCTCAACAAAACAAATATATGCCATAACAACGCGAATATCAAATCACGTGGTTTTAATTTCGATCAAATTTTCATTTGCGCCGATATATTTGTGCAGGAAGGACGCGCGCCGCGTTAATGACCTTTTGGCGGCCCTGATGGCGCAATTTGCAATTTGCCTAAATTATCGCGAAAATACATTTTCATTTGGTTTTAGCTGTAACAACCGATATAGATTTAAATGGAAAAGTTTCATGGAACTATTTTATAATAACTATTACTCCATCATAATTATATAAAAAAAAAAACATATCTCACGCCTGTATTTCCCGAAGAGGTAGGCAGAGGTGCAACTTGTGCACCCACATTTCGCTATATG
>DWMW01000155.1:0-10698 GCA_018246335.1 Papilio thoas cinyras
AACCCAGATCGGCCTAGAACCTAGAAGTACTAAGAACCCAGTTCTGCTCAAAACCAAGATGTGCCAAGAACTCAGATATGCCTGGAACCTAGATGAACTAAGAACCAAGATCTGCCTGGAATCCTAATCGGACTGGAACCTAGATATACCATGAACCCAGATTTAACCAGAGCCTAGAAATGTTAATGACCCAGATTTGCCCAGTACCAAAATGTGCAACGAACCAATATACACCAAGAATCGAGATATGCTTAGAAACCAAATTCGTCCAGAATCTTAATGTGACAAGAATTGAGATCTGCCCAGATCTCAGATGTGCCTGGAAACGATTTGTGTAAAGAATCCAGATCTATCCAGAACCAAGATATGTCAAGAACTCATCTGCCCTGTCAAATTTTGAGTAGTGCTTTACCATAGAAAACATTCTGTGGTATTTTGTTAGCATATAGTTGAGACTATTTAGTGTTTTCCGATAACATTGGCATTAAAAACAAATTGCTATATAATTTATGTTTTACTGCATAACTGACATTAAATATTTACGCGAAAAATGTTCGTATCCAGTAATTTAAATTAGAAAAATACAATAAAAATATCCGCCTACTAAGTATTTTGTTCGATTGTTTGGCCCAGGTACAAGATGAGTTCCAAGGATACTCTAATAAAATGTCGAGCGTCGCTGAAGAAGTTCTTCAAGCGAGACATCTTCGGCGCAATTACTACTACAAAAGTATGGTGAGTATAGTCTTAATCTTTTTTTTTAATTCGTGATTGCAAGGATTTAATCCGTCTATAGTAAAAAACTATTTGCGTCAGAGAGTTTTTTAGAGACCCCAAAGATGAGGTACGTTCGATTCAACCAATAGTAAATTTACTACTGAAATTTAGCTTCTTCTATTACTTTCCTAGTAGATCAACCTTCTATCGCCCTCTTCAAGTGTCCTTTTAAAAAAATGATCTTTGTTCCATTTTGTTGGAGTTCTACGAGGAAGTTCTAATTTTATTTAATTTTACTGAGTATCGGTACCCAGCTCTCGTGAAAACGCTTAGTACACAAAGAGTAGTCCAAAATAAATAAAGATTATATATGAATGAGGTTGTTTCCTATTTTTCCTTTCCTTTGGCTGCTCTCTTTTGATGAAAACTGGTAACACTAGTGTGTCATGAACAGGAAAGAAAGCCGCCAATACCAACGGCTCGGCTTCAAGGCGACAACGAACCTGACGCCTATGCTGAAACTGCGCGACGACGAGACGTTGTTATTCCTGTACGCGCTCAAACGCACCGTCTCCCTGTACACGCACAATTCACGCTACATCAAGCAGGTCAGAGAGCTTTGGAGCTGTGTGCAATGTATTCATTAAATCACTTTACACTCGTAAAATTATGCTGACACGCGGCCACGACAGTAGAACTACTTTCACCAAAATAATAATTATAACGTAAGTTTTAATGGCCCATAATTAGCAATCAGGATGGCGCAGTGACTAAAGTGGACCATCGCCTGGGATAATAAGCTTCTCCACTTTTCTCGATACTGCGGTATCTCGCACCAGTCTTGGATTTATTTATCTATGTATCAAGCGATACATACGTACCAACTCGCTTACGTCCGGTCGGCCGTTGCAAATATGCTTGCTTCACGTGACCATTCTTTCCAGGATGCCGAGTCAGAGGAATCTGTATGCTTTTGTCTCTACGATTATGTTCGATTTGGCTACCATAATTTCTGTTTAAATCTTTTCGTCATTCCCTTACACTTAGCATACAAACACCTTAGGATATATATACTACATAGAGAAAAAAAGTTCTAACACATGACTGAGTAGTTATTTTACTTAGTCGTATTATGTTACTTCATCGATGACACTTGAACTTTTATCATCCAGACTATCATCACACGTCACGCTTGATTTGCTTAGCATATATAGACTTGAGGGCGCTAATAAAATTAATTCAAAGGATTGTTCGCAGGATTCGAACGCGCTGCAGTCGATGTCCGACGCGGCCGCGGGAAGGGAGTTGAGCAGGGCATAATGCCAGCTTACGCAGGCCGCTAGGTACCTGCTCACTGTAGAAGATTTTGCTGGCTTCTTACATGCCGCAATTAAAGTTAATAGTTGCTATCAACCTTATAGGTAAGTATTAATAAAGATAACAATTTATTTATTAGAGCATAGATAACTTCGTTTATTAAAAAGATATAAAAGAGTAATAATACTTGTAAAATCTTATAAATAAAGATTATATACCGCCAGTAATGCGAGCAGTTTCGCTGCGGTGCTCAGGAGACCACTATCTGATCTCTGAGTCGGTGCATGGATGGTGCAAGGATGCTGATCTATGCATACGATGGTTGTGATGCACTACAAAGTTATGGCATAACCCTAGTAGTGAACTCGTTATCGTATTGGATGTGAATAGCATTAACTTCTTTAAAATTATGTAATAAATATAAAATATAAAAAATTAGATATACAATATAAAATGTTAATTCATGAATCATTATTTTGTAGAAAATGCTATAAAATATTGCAAAAGAAAATATGGAGGAACCGGATAATGAGACAAAGATTCATGGCCAGAATAGCACTTAACGTGGGAATGTTATACGATTTGGTGGACTTCATCCCCATGCGTCTGCAGAAGTTCATAAACACATTGAGCGAGGCAGACGAAACAGTAAGTAATCACTTTTTTATTTTAATGTTATTTAAATTTCGCTATAATAGCTTTGGCGAAACTATGGCTTAGTAATGGTCAACTCATCTCAGTCTTAGAGTTAGACTGAATTTTGAAATGTTTTCCAACAATTGCTTTTCCTATAATATCGAAAGCGGAAAGTCACATATGTGTATGTTATTTACGTACACAGTATATTATATGGTGAACTATTCCAGGACGCGCCGGAGGAACCTGTTATCATGCTGACCAGGAAGCGGCTCAGGCAGATCAGGGAGCGCTGTTGTCTCGCCGCCGGGACTTACAGAAACGCGCGCGACCTTCCACAGGCGATGGCGGAGGTCCCACACTACTGCTATTGGGAAATTATGTGGGCAAACGCGTGAGTTTTCTCATCATTTATTGCTTTCAATAAGGAGTGAAAATAGTATCAAGTATATTGTGGGATTATTTAATATTTCTTTTAACAATTACCACTAAGCTTAATCTTGCCAACATGGCTCACAATAATCGAATAGCGGATTCAAACCCACGATCATGTTGCGTGTGTCTTAGTGTCTAAGCCGATAATCCCCTTTTTTTCGCATTGAAATATATGAATATATGTGTACCCGGACATGCGCATACAATTGTTATTAATTTCAGGTCTGCGCAAGAGTTCCTGGTCACGATGACAGCACCTAAAACCAAACTGATAGAGCCTTCTACTATTGTCGACAGCATTCCATATTACGAGATCCGAAAGAGCAGAATGCTTGTATCCAAAATGGAGATGTTTTCCCTTTGGGTCGTCGTCTGCTCTCTCTCAAGGGATAGACAGTCACTTAAATATTTACTAAAGGTACACAAATATTTCATTTATTAAACAATTAAACCCATTTACTTACAGAATCAAATCATTCTCAAAACATTCTTTGACTGCAAATAAATTAATTTAACAAATAAAACATAAGAAAAATATTGAATTATTATACAATGAAGATATTAACTGTTAATTGTAAAAATGCAGATAAATTGCCCCAAATACTTTAAAAAGCTCTAAAACATTTGATCGAAGCTCAAAACAACAGAGTAAGTTTTGTAAAAAAAATGTAAAAACTAAGTAACTCTATATAAGATTCCTAATCGCCATGTCAAAGGGTTTATTGAACAAACAAAGTATTCTAAAGTTGTTCCCCAAACTATAGAGGCTACTCAACATTGTATAGGTACTTACATGTCTCTGAAGAATAAAAAATGATTGAACAATGATTGTTTCTGCCCACTTTTTAGTATATAATTTAAAAAAAACCATAAAATTTAAATTTTTCTAAAGGTTACTTAAGCACAAGTTGCGTGACGTGAACTTATATTACAGTTGATCCGTGAAGAAATGGCAAATGTCAGACACCAAATACAACACAGGCGAAGGTTTGTCGATGAAAATAGCCTGGCAACGCTCTGCTTGTTGAAAGGCTATTGTTTCGCCTCTCTGCACATGCCAGATAGGGCCGTAAAGTGCTTCAAAAAAGTGTCCAGGTAATATATACATATATACAAACTATCAACTTGAATATACCGACCTTAAAAAAGTTTATAATATAACGAATTACTTTTATCAATAAAGCAAATATTCTATCATTCATCGTCTTAGTTATCAATGCAATAAATATGTTAATAGATTCAAAACCATAGATAATAATGAAAAAAATTTTCAGGTATACCACAAAACGGTCCATGGATAAATATCTATTATGCTACGCAATGCTAGAGTCTGCAATATGCCATTATAACATGGGCATGATCGAGGTCGGCATTCACATGCTGACTGTTGCTAGGTGAGTAGCATAACTTCAATCTAAAGTTGCCAGGGTACGGTAAAAGTTAAGTAGCCTAAAAGCGACAAAAGGTCAAATCTAACTACGACCTTCTATGAATGTACCTTTACGTAAGATCACCAGAATCATCGATGGTCATGTCATTAAGCAAGTTTATTTCAATATGCCAGTTTCTGTAACATTATAAAAAACCACAATCTTTTGCCTGATATTTCCGTCCGTGATGTGATATAGTCTGTCACCATATCGGGCACAAATTACATACTCAGGTTTGTTATCCAGAACACTCAAAATCACCTTGTCCAACTTATACTAACTAACTGATCTACGACGGCTAGAGGATTTTTTTTACCAATCTTAAAATAATTTATTGTGTCCAGGACGCGATACAGCAACGGAACTCGTGAGTTCCGCATGCTGTGCCGCACCTACAGCAAAATTATGACGAATGAAGAAGGAGAAGAAACCGATTCTGATTAAACTGTTCATTAAATAATGGGCAAAATAATTGATACAAGAAAATCGACTTAAATGAGAAAACGAAACTGTCTTAGAAGATCCGTTGAGATAATTAATTTTAAGAAAGTGATGTGCGTCTTGTCTTGTACATCCGGTAACTCCATTGCAATATTTTATAGCATTCAAAGACTACGTGATATGGACACAATTATAGTTACATAAATACGAGTTTAAATGTTGTGCTGAAAAAAAAAACAAAAAAAATAAAAAAAATTAGTTTAGTTCGTGTTGTAGTGGAAAAAAAACAAAAAATAAAAAAAAATTAGTTTAGTTCGTGTTGTAGTGGAAAAAAAACAAAAAAATAAAAAAAATTAGTTTAGTTCGTGTTGTAGTGGGAAAAAAACAAAAAAATTAAAAAAATTAGTTTAGTTCATGTTGTAGTGGAAAAAACAAAAAAATTACAAAAAAATTAGTTATAAGTTTTGTAGACATTAAGTTTATATTGGTATAGAGATCGTTGTGTGACAAGGATATCTATAACTATATAATATCGATAGAGTTAGTGAATGTTTTAATATAGTATCAAAAAAAAATTAAAAAATCCAAAAAATTATATACATATGTATTGCTTTTGTGTGCTTTAGAGATAATGTATTGAAAAAAAAATCTATAGTTGGAGTAAGACGAGTTTTAAAAGATAGCATTGCGAAGAACATGGAATTTCTAAGCAAAAATTGCTATAACATAAGAGGAAACGTGCAAGAAATTGAATTAGTAATGTAAGACGCTTGTTTGCTGTATAATTAGTATTAATTAGGTTACGTCTAGTTCAGTACATTACTGTAATTATATTCTCGACTATTATCTTAACGGCATATAAAAATAAACTTTAATACACTCGAATTCAAACAAAAATACAAAAAGAAATCACTTGATCAATTTTACCCGAAAATTTGTCATCTTTTAGCCCCAGTACAGTTGTGAAAAAAACATCTTTAATATAATTACAGTAAAATAATTCAAGTATAACATATATACCATCTTTGTGTAACTATTTTTAATGTAACTGTCCTATGATTAACAACTAATATTAAATATATGTGTTAAATGTTGTAAAATGTGAGTCGTAAAATATAAACATGCGGGGTCAAGGCAATCGCTGACGAAATGAAACCGAACAACGTTTCAGACGATGGACGAGTGGCTGTACCATTGCGATCGGTTCAGAATAACTCAATAGAATTGCAACGACAACATAATGAACGTAAAAGATAACGACACCGCAGAAGTACAGTTCGCTACGGAAGTGTAAAAGATAAAACATATCCAATCTTTTAAACGACATCACTCATTGATGTTATGAAAAGGATTGATTATGTTGAAAGCCATTGGAAACTTACCAATGGTGGAAAAGCGAAAAGCTTAAAATTAAGGTTCATTGAATCGTATATCATTAAGACGGGGCATTAATTACCTGTCGTTGAGACTTATCTTACAAGAGAAAACCAAGATGGATGCTAGCGTGGGGCCTGGTTAAAGATTATGATCATTCTATGATTCTACAAATCGGGCTTAGGCCGCCAGTGGCCATGACGAAGATTTCTCGCGGATCGCTGGTAGCGCTGTAGAAGCTGATGAGTATCGATCACATGACGTCAAGCCGGTCGATCAACCACTGCAGATGGGATGGCCCCCGCTAAAGTATCTAACATTGGGATAGCATCCATCGATAACATCAGGAACTGCAGTGATTGGTCGGCCGGCTTACATTAGGTGACGCCGTGGAAACCTATATGACCGAATATACCTGCGCCTGTGGCCAATTTATTTTAAGCATATTTTTTTTTCATATGTTTTAATAATGTGTACTTGTTTTATATAAAAACTTATTCTTATAATTTATTTACTAAGGCCGCTGGTGACGCTCTGGAAGTATCCATGAGCGTAAGGTCATATATAAGTGTTTTTTGTGGTTTGTCCAATGGACCCGTATATGGGTTACTACGGCTTCATCGAGGCTAATAGATTTTTATTTCTTATTTATATTTCTCATATTAATCACATAGAGGTTTATAATCACTATGTTAATAAAAGAAATATTAAATAATATAAAAATTATCTATAAATAGCTCTTTCTTATTAAGTGATTATAAACATCATAATACAAATAATTCGTATCTCTACGTAATTAGTTGTATTTGCAAATGCGTGTACACAATATTAACGATGAATAACTTCATCGTTAATATTGTGTACACGCATTTGTAAAAAGTTAACAATGTTCTTTTTTTGTTAACTTATGAATTATTTTATTTTGTGAATTATGTTAACTCTTTTATTTATTACGTTTCGTTTAATTTAAGAAAGTCAGCTAAATGTTTTTGGGAATTAGTGTCAATGCACAAGCGAGAGAAAGAGTAACGAGTGACATTTTGTGCAGAAACAAAAAAATAAAATTATACTTCGCATCGCTGACATCGCAAAGAGTACTGTTTGGAAGGAATAACACATGCGAATATTGGAGAAAGGATAGTCTTGAAACTGAACCCTGTAGGGTGCATGATGAAGGAAAAAGGAAGATGTTATTTTTAAATTTGGCATCACAAATAAAAGATACAACCACGGTAACATTAAAACAACAACATTTCATTTGACTCTCGGACTGTGTGATGTCAAAATAATCCATTCTGGACTTACTGTGGTTGAGACGTCAGCATCGATGTTCAATAACAATCCGAGATATATTGACTTTGCTAAGCAAAGGCTTAGCCAAAGCAGGTTCTTAGCGGCCATCTAACTATGATATTCAAATTAATACTATTTATTAGTTTAAATGTCAATCTTAGATGTCGCTAAGAACCTGCTTTGGCTAAGCCATTGCTAAGCAACGACTATTTGTCGAGGACCTAATAATTGAAATCTCATGGAAAATCGTGTCTAATTACTTCGAGATACCGTTGATATGTGAAATACGGTACGGAATTTATTCCTAGGTATTTGTAAAGTTTAATTCAGTTTTGTCAAAAGAATTACTCAAATATGTATTCCCTTACCATCCATCGACCAATGAAAAAGGGGATAAAAAGTTTTTAAATAAAACTCATCCTAAACAACGTATGTATCCAGGATGTATGCGATAAAATTATCGCGTACATTATCCCTTCTTACGAATATTCAATATCTATTTTCTTAAAGTTTTATTCAACTAATGTAAATCGTAAAATGATTATTTACTTTATGTATAATTATCTGTAATCCAGTCTGTATAATAACTCTTAAACTATTCTAACAAAGATGTGGCGTACTTTCAGATGCCGATAACAGCCGTTTAAAAATGACAACCGTGGCCGACAAAAGTAGGCGATACTAAGCCATGGCTTAGCCAAAGCAAGTGCTTAGCGACTTTCTAAGAAAACATTCGAATAGAACTCATTATCCATGAAAATCATTAGGTTGATGTTCTTCGAAAGTAAATGTCAGATAAGCTCGCTAAACACTTGCGTTGGCTTAGTCCCTGCTTCGTACCAACTGTGTCTGCTTTCGTGTTTTGAATTTATACAATACTTTTATGATACGGTATCTGAAAGTGTGTAAATATAAATGGGCGTTCTCATATAAAACTAAATAATATTTGAAATCTATAGTTTGCCTCACAAATGTACATATACCCTGTTCCATGTGAAAGTCTAAATATTGTGCATAAAGGATGCATCTCAACTCTTCCACAAAATTACAACATTTTTGTTGATAATTATAAATAATATAATGAACGCCAATTGGCCGAACATTTGTTTATAAAATTTAGGTCTTCATATGGCACAGAACATAAACGTACCCTGTATATTATGTACTTATTCTTTTACTTAGACATAAGGCCTAGAAATGGGTGTTTTAAATGACGGTGACGTAAAATATTCTTATTCATTTGTATTGAGTTTTAAACTTCAAATTCGAACTTTGCAAATCAAATTTTAACTTTTACATAATAGGTTTGACCTTTTACAAATTTAAATCTTGCTTTTACACAGGACGTTCGGGTTTTTTACAGATTAATTTCGTGTCTTACATGCCAAATTCCGTTTTGTTATGAAACAAATTTAAATGTTTTGTTTGATTTCATTTGGAATTCGAATTACTTTTGTAACTGTCAGAAATGAATTTGAAAAGAGCCGAATTCAATTTGCAGAGTCCGAATTCGAAGTTAACATAACACAACCTGTAAGGTATATGAGGCTTATTATATTTCATTGACACTAATATTGGTTGGAATCTGTATATTATTGTAGGATTCTACCAATATCCTATTTTTTCTACATTATTGTATAAACAAGTAAAGATAAAGTTTTGGATCAAATCTAAATGTGTCAAATATTCTAATGTACGAAATATATGCTGTTGCGATATAATTCGTATGTTCTGAGGCTGTTATAATTTCGTGTATCACAAGTACGATTATCAGTGAATCAACCTCACTATTGACGTTTCATTGATTTTTTACTATTCATTCAGTCCCCAATTTGTTGCAATAGTGAGATGAATATATAATGTTCACGATCTACCGGTGAAATCATTGATAACGTAACGCTGTCTATCGACCTTTGAGGTCTTGGAAGATAGTATTCAACCAGTTTATTTGTTTTTTCTTTTATGAACTACAAATATCTCCGTCTAAGTTCGAATTAACTTTTATTACCAATTAAGTAAATTGTCCGTAGTTTACGGACAGCTCAATTGTAACTTGACTGTAACTTGCCTGTAACTTGTAAATTGACTTCACCCGGCTCAGGGTACACTGTTCGGAACAACTCTCTTTAATCTTATATTACTCTTACGCTGAGATAAATAGACCTCACTAAGACAAGGATTCGCCAAAGCTTAGCAATGTTCAGTCTTACTTCTGAAAATATCGAAAATAAATGATAAAGATGTGTCTATTTGTATTGCATCCTTAGAAAGTCGCTAAGCACTAGCTTTGGCTAAGCCATGACATAGTAAAGGCTATTTATCTTTGTTTTAATATGTATTCCTTGTATGTATTCGATATAAAAATGTATAACATTTAAAACGAAACTCTTGCTAAACAACCATGTCAGAACAATTAATTGAAAACAGGTTCTTTTAAGATTTTGTAATTTAACTTGAGGAGAAATAATAAATTAAATAAAACCGCTTCAATCGCAATAATTCAAACTTATATATATTCATTAGAATGAGCAGGCTTTGGGCGTGGTCGCGAATCGCTCTACACTATTACACCTCTGACAGTTCAAAACTTGTCGCTGCCTGTACGACACACGCGGACGTGATTGAAGCGGTTTTATTTAATTGTGTTTATAGCGTCGCACGAAACTTTAAAAATTTGAGGAATGTTTCGAAATTATATTAATTTCTTAAAGGAAGCCTTCCTTCCGGGATTATATCCGTTTTGGTGTTCATCCCCGAATTTAAAGCGCACCAAGATATCCAACTATGTCCTAGTGAACACTTAATGTATTTTGGCTTTGGGCCACATTAAAGTTTCGATTGCACTTTGGACAATCCATAAATTAATATAAATTAATATAAATTCATAAAACACAACAGATTAAAAAAAACTAAAGGGAGACTAAAAAAACCTCTAAAAGTTTCAAAAGATCTATTTGAAGGTTTTCTTTTATATGATATCGGTATGGTTGTTTAGTTCCAAAGAAGCATTTTTATTTATTCTTAATAATATTTGATAAATTATATATATATATAT
>DWMW01000156.1:0-10693 GCA_018246335.1 Papilio thoas cinyras
AAATTCCTTTTTTAAAATTTATTTGTCATGAATTAAGTGTTTTTATATTTACTTTATATTTTTGTGCAACATAAGTAGGTGATGTTTGTTCAATTTCTTTTACTGTATTTTTTCGAAATTATGCAGTATATGTTTTAAATTTTTGTCATTTTCTTGCCGTTAAAAAATGCAACTCCTCTAAAAGTTTAATAAAGTTCTTTTTTAATTTTACTTACTTTTTGGGGTGCAGTCTTAAGCTTTTATATTAATTAAAAATGCTATTTGAAAATTAGAAATTAAATATAATTTACAATTATTCAATGATAAGAGGGGTGTGTTGCATATTTACAAATGAAAAGCAAAGAAAAAAATATAGAGCAAGATGTTCCAATTAATATTACTTTTAGGAAAGAAATTAGAGAAATAAAATATAAAAACCATCATTAAAAACATTTTTTATAATCAATGTTGTAGACAATTTTTTTAGTTCAATTCTTATTAAGAAACAAAGATTAAAAACATTGTTTTAAAACATTGATTATTAAAAAAAGTACAATTTTGACACACTTAAAACACTATTTAATTTTTAATAGTTTATTTTACAAAAATATTAAATTAAATATTTAACATGTTAAGTGAGTCGTTTTTTAATTAAAAAAAATCTTTTCTTTTAAAAAGAGTTGTTTTGTCCTAATTAGTTTTACAATTTACATTTTAAAAAAGTTGAATTTTTTATAAATTTTGTTATCATTTAATTATAAGCGAAACTTAATTTGTTTCTAATTACTTAATTTTATTAAAAACCTCAAAATAATGTATAATACCATAATTTTGACTATTACCATTTTTTTGTTGATATTGTTGTGAACCAATATTTCTTGTTGTTGAATATTTTTGTTGCGAAATATTTTGTCCGACCCGTCCAGATGTTACTGGATTATAATTTTGATTAGGTCCTTTTTGTTGATAATTTTGTTATGAAACATTAAAATTATTTCCTTGGTTAAGAGAAGTTTGCTGTTGGTTACTTTCTGGCTTGTTTCCTGAACCCATTGTTAAAAGAATGTTTAAAATTCATTTTATGCCCTTCCATTTCATCAATAATTATATACTCTTTATTTTTTATACTTCGTATAGTAATTATAATATAAAAATGGCCGCAATTTTAGGATAATATTGCTTTTGTAAAAACATTATTAATAATTACACTTGGTCGTTTATTATGATATAAAATATCATATAAAGCTTCAAATAAAGGTAATGTAATATTATTTGCACGCGCATCTAACACAATTGTTTTACAAGTTAAAACACCTTCTACTGTTTTTACTTGCTCTGATAAAACTTTTTGAGCATCATCAACTTGAGCAATTGCAAAACCAAGCGAATAATTCCGTGATTTACTTGAGGTAGTTGTTAAAATTAAATCAGCTAATCCTGAAAAGTTAAAAAAAGTTTCAATTTGAGCTCCTTTTGTTTTGGCAAAAAGTTGAATCTCATTTAACCCCATTGTAATTAATGATGCTTTAGCATTATCAGATTCATAAAGACCATTAAAAATTCCCGAGGCAATTGCTACTGCATTTTTTAAAGCAACCGCATATTCACTACCAATCACATCCGTATTGGCAAAAGTAACAAAATATTCATTGTTAAACAAATCACGAACTTTTTGCGCAATTAATAAATCTTGTGAAACTGCCATAATACACGTTGGTTTTCGTTGTAAAACTTCTTTTGCGATGCTTGGACCATAAATACCTGCATATGCTTTTAAAATTTTTGGATTTATTAATTTTATAATTGATTTTGATAAAACTTCATGTGTTTCAGGATCTAATCCTTTAGCAACATTAATGATAACAACTGGTTTTGTTACTGTTTGATTGATTTTCTCAATTATTAATTTAATAGCAACAACAGGAATTCCTAAAATAATATATTCAGCATCTTCAACTGCTTCAGCAAAATTTATTGTGGCCTTAATTTCTTTATTAATTTTTAAATTACCAAAAAAATGGCGATTTAAATGTTCGTTGTTAATATCATTAACTTCTTTCTTATCAATTCCATACATAATAACGTTATGATCATTATCTGTCAAAACATTTGCTAAAACTGTCCCATATGCTCCTGTTCCAATAACAGTAATATTTTTTTGTGTTTTTTTCATCATAATTTTTCTTGTTACTTTCTCTCTCTAAATAATATTTTAATTGGTACTCCCTCAAATCCAAAATATTCTCGAAGTTGATTTTCAAGAAACCTTTTATAAGAAAAATGAAGATATTTTGGATTATTACAAAACATAATAAAAGTCGGCACAACACCTTCGGGCTGAGTAGCATAATAAATTTTTAAACGCTCACCATTAAAATCTGGTGGTGGATTTAACAATTGTGCTTTTACTAAAATTTCATTTAGAACACTAGTTTTTACTCGCTGCGTTAAACCAACATAAACTTTATCAATTGTTTGAAATAAAATATGTAATCGTTTTTTTTCTAAAGCAGAAATAAAAACCATTTTCGCATAATTTATATATTTAAAATATCCACGAATACTTTGTTCAATTTTTTTCATTGACCGTTCATTTTTTTCAATTATCGCATCTCACTTATTAACTACCAAAATAATTGGTTTATTTTGTTCAAATGCAATACCAGCAATATTTGTATCTTGGTCAGTAATAGGAACTGTCACATCAATAATTAATAAAACAAGATCACTTCGTTCGATTGCACCAACAGCACGAAGAACACTATATTTTTCTAATTTTTCATAAACTTTCCCTTTTCTACGAATTCCAGCAGTATCAATCACAGTATAAAGTTGATTATTCCGTTTAAACGATGTATCAATTGAATCTGTTGTTGTTCCTGCAATTGGTGATACAATGACTCGTTCTTCACCTAAAATAGCATTTGTTAAAGAAGATTTTCCAACATTTGGTTTACCGATTAAAGAAAAATAAATTCCTTCTGTTTTTGATTGAACTGGAATTTGATCTAAATGAGAAATTACTTGGTCTAATAAATCACCAATTCCAATTCCATGAGTAGCAGATACAGCGATTGGCTCACCAAATCCTAATGTCATATATTCATACAATTCACTTTCTTTTTCTTGCTTATCATATTTATTAACAACTAAAATAATCGGTTTTTTAGCACGATATAGTATTTTTGCAACCATTTCATCATCTGGGGTAATTCCTTCTTTGTACGATAAAACAAAAATAATAATATCAGCTTCTGCAATTGCAATTTCTGCTTGCATTTTAATCTCTTGTGCAAACATTGCCGTATTATTTAATGTAATTCCTCCCGTATCAATTATTAAAAATTCTCTTGTTAATCATTCTGAGAAAGAATAAATTCGATCGCGTGTTACACCAGGAGTATCTTCAACAATTGCGAGGCGATTTTTAATAACACGATTAAATAATGTTGATTTCCCAACATTTGGACGCCCCACAATTGCAATAGTTCCTTTTTGTGCCATTTATTTTCCTGCTTTCTTATAATTACATACTATTTCATAAATTTTAGTTACCGTTTGTTCAAATGTTAACTTACTACTATCAACAATAACTGCATCAGGAGCAATTTTTAATGGTCCAACCGCCCGGGTTGTGTCAACATAATCTCGTTCTTTTAATTTAGCAGTAATTTCTGACAAATTATTCGGAACAATATGGTTTTCTTGATTTTGATTTCATCGGCGGTTAGCTCGCGCTGTAATACTCGCTGTTAAGTAAATTTTTACTTCAGCCCCAGGAAGAACAACGGTAGTAATATCTCTTCCAACAACAACATTACCTTTTTTAATCACTAATTTTTGTTGCAGGCAAACCATTGCCACTCGAATAAAATCGAGTCCAGTAATTTTATTGATATTATCCAGAACAAGATCAGTTTGCAACTTATCAGTAATATTTTTTCCATTGACATAAACACGGTTATTAATCACTCGATACTTAAAGTTTATTAATTGCGCTTGTAACTGATGATGATTTGTAAAATCAAGTCCAACTTTTACACAAAAATAAGTAAAAGCACGGTAAGTTAACCCAGTATCAATAAAATGATAATTTATTTTTTTGGACAATTCATAACCAGCAGAAGATTTTCCGCTACCAGCGGGGCCATCAATCGCAATATTTATTTTCATCATATACTCCTATTTTCTATAACATAAAGATTAAAACTAAACAAATAGCTAATAAAAAAACAAGAAAAAGCATAGTAATAAATAACATTTTATAACCTGGTTTTATTTTTCGATAAACAACTAATACATTATTATGTTTTTCTTCTAAAAGAGCGCTTGATTCTTTTAGCATTTCTGCTGTTGATCGTTGATCATTTTTACGCATATGTGCAATTGTACTAAATTCAATATTAGCTAAATTAATTTTAAAATCACTATTTTCTGCTTGAATTTTATCACTTACTCGATGATAAGTAATTTTTTCTGCTAAAATACTTTCTAAAATTGCTTGATATTTTTGATATGTTGGTTTATTTAACAATGTTTCAGCAATTAAAATATTATGCATAACATAACCAGCATCTTGGTCATTTTTTTGATTAGTTTGAATTGTTTCTTTAGTTGTATTAACAACTTGTTCTAGCAATTGTTGCAAATCATATTTAAAATCAGATGGGTATAATTGTTCATCTGGGTTTTTATCTAAATATACTTTTTCTCAACTAAATTCTTGTTCAAAATCTGATTTAACACTACCGAAAAAATTATCATCAATAGCACTTAACTTCGCCATGTAACTATTAATGACTTGACTGGTTTGATTAATTTCTTGATCAATCTCAATCTCTTTCTTAATTATTTCACGTAGCTGGGCAAATTTCTCCATTCTAGTTTCCATGTTAAACCTCCAAATTTTTTAAACTACATTAAAATTATATATTATTATTAAAATTTTTGTTATTATTATAGTAAATAAATAATGGAGTGATAAATATGGCAAATCGTGATATATCAAAAAAAAGAACATATGTAAATACTGACTTATGTATTTCTTGTGGTAGCTGTATTATGATTGATGAAACTGAAACATTTTTTATGGATGATGATGGTTTTGCAAATACCATTGATAATGATAAGGAGTTAGTGGAAGCACAAATGGTGTGTCCAACAGCAGCAATTTTTATTAAAACATTAGAAGAATTTAAAGAAAATCGGAAAAGTAGTCTTGATACTGATTAAAAAAATGTTTTATAATTTTTATAAAACATTTTTTTAATAATTATTTTCTTGGCGAGTAAAATTAATTTTATTTTTTTTATTATAAGCGGTAAGTAAATCATCTTCAGTAAATTTTAACTGTTCAGCAATTATTAAATACTGATTTAAAACTTTAAAATAAACTTCTGATGTTTGATTTTTAATTAGTTCTGTTGCAACTGCAAAACAATCTAAATAAAGTTTTGTCAAATTAATATTTTCCTGACAATATTCATTATGGTATTGATATGTTTTAAAGTCAACGGCTAAATTATTACCAATACTAATTAAAAAATGAATTCCATCAATATATTCTTCTAATAAAATATCTTTTGCTGAAGCCGGTTTGACACTTCAATATTTAAAATCACGTTGTTCATTAATAAATTCTGCTAACTCAACTAAAAAAGCCAAAATTCGTTTCTCAAATATTTCATTATCATTTAATTTAAATTTTATTAAAATATGATTATCTAATTTTTTTTGGTTTTCTAACAAATAATTAAAAGTATTGTTACTTAACATTTTTGCTAATCTCCTTTGCAGTTCTCATTTGTCCTAAAATTGCTTTTGCATTAGGAACTTTATCATATTTCTTTACAATTTGCCCCGTTAACGAAGCAATTATTCGTTCTGAAGCAAACGGATCACGTGGATCATAAATTCAAGCATTATTAAAAATTGTTTCTACATGTTCTGCGCCCATTGTCCCAATAACAATAGCATGAAAGCGATTCCGGCGCTGTTTTAATAAATTTATCTTTGTTATTAAATCAGATGATAAATCAGAAGTTAAAAAATCACTAATTAATAACAAATCAGCATTAAAATATTCATTACTATCCATTACTGTTAAAGTATGTTCTAATGCTGGCTCAACATCTGTATCCCCAGCAAAACTTTTTGACAAAAATTCAATTAATTTTGGCAGTGAATCTTTTAAAGAAGATAAATTATAAACATCTAAACTTTTAGAAAAATTAATCATGTAGCAAGGTCGATGCTCTGCTAAAGCAATTTTTGCAATTGCTAAAGCAAGAGCTTTGGCAATTTGTTCGGGACTACCCCGCATTGAAGAAGAGGTATCAATTGATAAAATGATTGGCCCTTTTTCTTCAGGAACATATGTTTCAATTGTTTGTAATTTAATTTTTTCTTTGGGAACTTTATCTTGTGATAAAAATTCAAATGTTGTTAATTTGCCCTCAATATATTTTTTATAAAAAATATATTTTAAAACCGGATCTTTTAATAAAACTAATTCGGCCGGAAACATATGTTCTAAATCTTTAGATTCAGTTGCTCCAATAATTTCTTCTGGTGAAGAACCAATTGGTTTTCATTCATAATCCATTACAATTTCTTCTAAAATTCGTTGTTCAATTAAATTACTTTCACCTTGAAAACGCCCTAATAATGTCGCAATTTCCATAATTGCTGGATTAGTTTCCAAAAATTTTGCAAATTTATCAATGGCTGACATATTAACACCTTTTTTTATTTCTATTGGATTTCATATTTTGCCAAAAAAGTTTCATACTGTTTTTAATAAAATATTAGCTTTATTATAAATTTCTACTCTATTATATAAATCTTGCATAAAATTTGTTCTTAATTCTTCAATTTTTGCAAAATAATAATCATTAATTCTTTTAATTAAAATGGATTCTCAAATTCCAATAAAATCACGAAATAACATATTTGGATTATTGTTTTGTTTTTTATTAAATTCATAACGATAATAATTTAGCCGATCATAAAATGGTGAATTAACTTTAAATAAAAAATCTTGTGTTGAAGCATAATTCTTTTTTAAACCATCATAATCATTAACTTTAATCCAATGAAATAAATAAATTTCTTTTTCGATATTTGAATCTAACTTAATTTTCATAATTTCATTTTCAATTTGATGATCATAAAAATTATTAACAGCTTGGTCAAACATTTCACTTAATCACCGGTTCGTTGTTTTCATCAGAGCAAATCTTGGATTAACTAAATCAGTATTTTTTAATGCTGTTAACTTACTAGCTAGTTGAACTACCGCTTTTTGCTCTAAATATGGATTCACATTAATTACTCCCTTGTTTTACTCATTTAATTTTTTGTTAATTATTCAAAATTACTATTATTTATTTTTTGCTCTGAATTTGAAAATTATTCTAATTCTAACCAATTTTCATTAAAATTTATTTTATTATCACTAAAGGCATTATTAACTGACAACATAAAACGTTCTTTAAAAAAGAGGCAATTTAAAGATAATAATCGTTCTTTTTCGTCCGAAAAAGCAGTTGTTAAACTATCAATTTCTCGTTCAACAGCTAAAATTCTTTTTTCAAGTTTTGAATTATTATCTACTTTTGAATTCTTAATTTCAATTTTAATTTCTTCATTTGTTTTAATAATTTTAAAAGTACTATCATTAACATAAATAATCTCTGTTTGCAAAACACCTGCCATATTATCTAAATCTTCACCATAATATAATTTAATTAATGTTGGTTTTGTCTTATTATGACAAGCATCAATAAAATCTTCAACACGAATAAAACAAATTGGATACTGTTGATTTTTTCAAAAAATTCGATGAAATGTTCTTTGTAATTTTCCATCAAAAACATCTAAATATTCACTTTTGCGACTATTAACTTCTTGGATATCTTCATACTGAGCTGATAATTCTTCTAATTCTTTGCTTAAACGATTCTTTTTTTCACGAACATCATACGTTAAAGCATCTAAATAAAATTCATTAAAAATAGCATTATATGTTTCTTCTTGTTGTTCATCATCTCAAATACAATATGGAATGACTAATCAATCAGCTTTATCAACTGTATCACGACCATTATAAAATGCTGAAGCTTTCATTAGATGAGCAATCTTCTTTCAACGACGATCTGAAATATAATATTTACATTCAGTAGCAATATACATTGCTTTTCGAAATCGAGAAATAAAATCAAAAGTTACTGGTTTTATTTTAATCTTATTAATTTCTTTTCGTCATGTATCATATTCTTCGCGTGTAATTTGTAAAGCTTCATCAACTTTTACATCTAATTCAGTTACTCCAGAAATCATATCATTAAAGTTTTCTTCGTCTTTTAACCCTTGTACAATATAACGAATAATAAAACGGTCATATAACGCTTCAAGACCTTGTCCTTCTGCTGGCAACTCATTTGACGCTGAAATTAATAATTTCATTGACACTTTTATATCTACTCCAGCATTACGAAAAATCTTTTCATTAATAATTGTTAATAAAGTATTTTGAATTGATGGTCCTGCTTTTCAAATTTCATCTAAGAATACAATTTCGGCGGTTGGTAAATATTTATCAATTAAGCGCCTGTACACTCCTTTTTGTAAATCTTCAATTGAGATTGGTCCAAAAATTTCTTCTGGTGTTGAAAAACGATTCATTAAATATTCAAAAATAGTACCATTATTAAGAGCATGCTTTAAACGACGTGAAACTAAAGATTTAGCAATTCCGGGTTTTCCTAAAAGAAAAATTGATTCACCACTTAGCATCGCTAACATTGCTAAATTAAAAATTTCTTCTTTTTCATAAACATTTTGTTGTAATTGTTTGGTTAATTCTTCTAATCTTTCTGTAATTGTCATCATTTTCTTTTTTCCCCTAAACTTCTAAATTAATTCTTCGTTTAACATCATCTGATTTAACAATTAAGAGGCATGCTCCAACAATTCAAATAGAAGTAATTATTAGAACCAAAACAATAAAAAATAATACTCAAATATTAATTAGTTCAGCGGGATTTCCTTTAATACTTCCTATAATCAATAAAATTGCACATAAAATTTCAACAAATAAAAAATATAAAATTGCTAACATAATATAAGCAATACCTCATCCATAAATAGCACCCGCAGTTCGGACCGTTGTCATCGGAATAAAATATAATAAACTAAATAATAAACTAAGAAATAATAACCCATAACTTAAAAGGTCTTTAACATAAATCTCGGCAAAAACTTTAATATTTGGATCAAGATAATTACTTAAAGCAACTAAAATTGCCTTTTGACCAATAAAATAAGCCAAAACAATCGCTACTAACTGTCCAAAAATAATAAAAATTCGCCCTACTCGTTCAAGTGGACTATCCCAAAACATTCGTCGTTGTGAAAAATCATTGTGCTGAGTTGGTGACAAATAACTAAAACGTTTCTTCTCCTGTTTAGATAATTCTTTAACTTCCTCCTCATATTTTCGGCGTTCTTCTTCAATATTAAGCAACTCTAAATCTGGAAATTCACTTCCATATGTTGGCTTATTTTTAAACATCTTGTTCCTCCTTTGGTATTTAACCCTATTTTAATTTGTGTAAACATTTTAACATTTTCCCTAAATTTAGGCAATTAAATTATTTTTTTCATATGGCGTCCTGTACGATGAACCGGCAAAAAACAACTCTTGTGAGATTATTTTTTTATTTTTATATTAAAAAACATAAATTTATTTGCATTATTCATCGGATAGTATCTTTAAATTTATAACTTTTATCATAAAAACAGATTAAATTCTGTTTTCCCTACACAAAATAAACGATATTTTTTATAAATCCTTTCAATAAAGATATTATCCGATGAATAATGTAATACTAAAACTTAATATTTTGATGATTAAAGATGAACAACTCATCTATGGCACGAAGCTTTAAAGAAAGTGTGAAAGCGAATCGATTTACTCCTATTTATTTTTTTAATTCTCGGCAAAATTAATCCATTGCGAAATGTAAGAGCGCGTTTTTTTTGCTTGTTTTTATAAAAAGAGTGTTGTTAAACCAAAAAAAACAATATAGGACACCAAAAACAAGAAAGTTAGAGCTCCAAGGGGTTATTTTATTTATATAAAGTTGTGTAGGGGTGGATGAAAACCCGTAATTAATAACTGGGTAAGCTTGTTTTACTTCTGTTGGGGGATAAATTATGTTTAAATAAAAATTTTAGTATGTATCGCCATCCATCTCACTCCGGTGGTGGGTGATGGAGAATTAACTAATTAAATCAAAATATAAATATTCTTACTAAATATCAAAATATTAACAAAAAAATAGGTTTTCTGTTTATTTTAAAAATAAAAGAAAGGAATAAAATATTATGCAAGAATATAAAAGTTTGTATATTAATAAAACTTGAAATGAAATAAAAACATCATTTGATTGATTTAATTGTCAACCAATTAATTATCGTATTTCACATCATAAAAATCATTATGATTTACAATAGACTTCTTGCATAACCTATTAAAATAATTGCAAATATTGGTAAAAAGACGCTAATAAAGACTGCACCCCAAAAAGTAAGTAAAATTAAAAAAGAACTTTATTAAACTTTTAGAGGGGGTGCATTTTTTAATGGCAAGAAAAGGACAAAAATTTAAAACATATACTGCAGAATTTCGAAAAAATACAGTAAAAGAAAT
>DWMW01000157.1:0-10688 GCA_018246335.1 Papilio thoas cinyras
GCGCGTGCTGGCCGCGCCGCCCGCCGCCGCAGAGCTGCACGCACGGCGCGACGCGCACGACCTGGGTACTGCTTCAGCCCAAATGTACATACACCGCCACTGCGTCCGCTCGCGGTGACGACATGCGCTCGGTTACAGTGCATGATAGAACTATTAATATTTGTTATCTTTTTATGTTATTTCTTTTTTTTTAATACTTACCATCCTGTCTAAAAAAAAATATGTTCAAAATTAACAGGAGTACTCTGCTTAGATTTTGCACCGACGCAAAACGACGAATCGAGGTACATGATGGCGTCGGCTGGTCGGGATACTCTGGTAAAAATATGGGAAATTGAACTTGAACGGGTGGATTGCTGCGACTCTCGTGCCGCAGTGCGCCTGCTGCACCGCATGCAAGCACATGGCGCTGCGGTGGAGGAAGTGCGGTGGGGAGTGGACAGCGCCTGGCTGGTCACGTGTGGTGCTGATGGGTGGGCGCGCGTGTGGTGCGTGGCGCCGGACGGTGTCACGCAGCTAGCTGCGAGCGTGTCGACGGGCGGCGCGGGAGCAGTCGCAGCAGCCATGCTGGGCCCGTCACTGCTAGCCGTGGGCACACTGACGGGCGCGCTGGCTGTGTGGCGCATCACGCTGGCGCCTGAGCCACGGCCCGGCTCCCAGGGGGACGAGGAGCTAGAGCCGCGCCTGTGGGGACCCGAGAGCGTCATGCGATGGCTGCGTGACTACGTTACCCGCGTGCCAGGTAAACAGCTGATATCGATACGCGGCTGATATGATGATTGTGTTCGGAATTACCTCGTACATTCGACTAGGCACATGTTGCGCTCGATACTGAACAACACTTGGCGGCGACTTCCCACAAACAGACGAAATATACGTAATAAAAATTGTAGATAAAATATGCAATATACATTTAAACTACTATTACTATTGACGGCAGTATTCCTGGCCAGGCGCAGTTTAGCGGCCGAGGAACAAAACATTACTTATTCCAAATAAATTAGAACGTTCTCCGCAGCACGCGGTGCGGTTAGCCGCCTGTCAGGAGAGCACCGCCCGCCGGCGCCGCGCATTACGCCAATTACATTACAGTACGCAGAGCCTTTCTTTGTCACCAGGAGGTACGGTGAGCGGCGAGACAGCGGGGGCGGTGGAGGCGCGGGCGCGCGCTGCGTGTCTGAGCGGCGCGCGGCTGTTGGACGAGCCGTTGCACGAGCTGCTGCAGCTGCTGGCCCCGGGTAACAGCCTAAATCTATTAATATTTTAGGTTTAAAAAAAAGAAGCCTTAAAGTTGCAAGGAAAAAGTAATGATTTCGCTATTTAAAGAATCGAATTAAAGTATTGTTGCATATAGTTTGTACTAGAATTGTATAGTTTAGCATTTTTTTTCTCTTATTTTTATTTAATTAAGATTTTATTTCTGTTTATTATTTTGATTATGTAACATTACAATATTTTTGTAAACCATTTGGAATAGAGTGCAACGCCTTTGTTATGTAAAACATACTTCAAAGTATAAGTACATAATTGTTTCGGCGGCACCCTAATAGATGGGATAAATCCCACCCGTCGCTGCCTGGGACAAGCCCCCAATAGTTTGACCGGTGCCGGGAGGGCCTCGTTTTGCACCTTGCGGCACGCAACTAATCCCTCGCCTTGCGCTGGTAAACACCGGTCCGTGGATCCTCGCAGAAAGAACGAAGTAGCCGCTGCTGTAGAATGCGAAGTGAAGGTCGTTCCCCAAAGAAAAGACTTTTTACAGTAATTCCCTCAGGGCCCGGCCTTGCACTTGTGGTCACGACGGAGGTTAGCGAGCGACTGCCGGGACGCGGCGTGCGTCCCCTCTTATACCCGCGCGCACCGCTCAATACGCGCGGGCCGCGGACCACTCGTGCTCAAACCGAACCCTTTGGTTGTCTTTATAACACACAATAACATAAAATATATACAGAATACACATATAAAACACAAAACATTGTCAAAACTTACATCTATATGTATACGTATACCTTAAACACTACTAATTACATAAACAATACACATTAAACTGATACACTCAACACACTTATATCTAACGCAGTTTAATTCACAGGCATTATAATATGTACACAATATACATAGATTTACACACACATACATATAGCTAGGGCGAAACATATTTACATAGTATTCACATGGTATTTACATAAAATTCACCAATTTTACTCACACGGTACGCACAACGCCATGACGCCGATGGTTCTTCGAAGCGCTGTCATAAAACAACGGCCGCGTTAATCCGCCACACCTGCAGCGCAGCCGGTCTTCTGTCTTCTTTGTACGTACCGGCGCATTCTTTTACAGTTTCTTGGTACTGTTCGCCATCGGGAGAAATAAAGGGTAAACGCTAACAAATGACATCATAAAGCATTGCTTAACGATAGTCCTCTATTATTTCTCCCTTAGGAATTCTTGGTACGCGCCGGCTTATTGCACTTAGGCAACACGTGTTCGGGCAAAGAACACGAAAGCCTGCCCTTCGATTTCGTCGCCAACAATAATATAATACCATGACGCCCCCCGCGCGCCCGGCCTGTCTGTCGTCACTGAGGAACCAATCAATAAGCTCATATGTAAAGCAATGTCGTGTTAGTGTAACTTACCATTCCAAATCGTACAGTTCACATTTAAATTTAACTTAACAGTTGCAAATTGTTTCACTTTTGAGAAAACGGACTATTTCCAGAGAAACGACATAAAATCGACGAAAATAATAAATTAATTAGAGATTTTGAAGAAAGATTTGATTTAGAACGCCAGAAAGAATGCGAACAGCTTCTGAAGGAACTTCGAGATGAAATCGAGTGGCTGCGCCGCGAGCCCCCCGCGCCTCAAGCTGTAAGTTCGACTTCTGTATTTGTTTTTTTTTATAGTAGAAAGGGGGCAAATGAGCGACGAGTTGCCCAAAGTCAGGTGATAACCGCCGCCCTTGAACATCAAAGGAACTGCAGATGCGTTGCCGGCCTTTAAGGAGGGACGCTCGTTTCTTGAAGGACCCTAGATCGTATCCGTTTGGAAATACCGCTGGCGACAGATCGTTCTACGAGGTGGTTATCCGAGGCAAGAAGTTTCGCAAGAACCGCGTAGTCGTGGATCGCCAACCGTCAAGGTGATGCAGATGGAGTTTAGTGCTCGGTCGTGTTGTGCGGTGACAGAACTCAACTGCTGGAATTGTTTAGAACAATTCTTCGGACCACTCCCCATGGTAAAGATGATAAAAAATGCAAGGGGAATTGATGTCCCTCCACAAGGCCAGTGTGTCAAGTCAGTAAGAGCTCGGTCGTTGACGATTCGGGTCGCTCTACGTTGTACGCGGTCAAACGGAAGAAGCTGGTATTTTGGGGCTCCAGCCCAGAGATGCGAGCAGTATTCCATGTGGGGCCGAACCTGCGCCTTATATAACTGTAAGCGATGGCTTGGCGTGAAATACTGCTTCGCTCTACCCAGTACACCGAGCTTCTTAGAGGCCAACTTGGCCTTCCTTTCCAGATGACCGCGAAATTGGACGTCACTCTACTAGAATACTGCTACTAGCTGAGACAACCGGGGGAGTGTTTTCATTTTTGTTACTCTGGTGTGACTTTAGTTAGTTCAGTGTGCGCCGAGCGAGCACCGCGCGCGCCCGCACGCCGGCACTCGACCACGCGTTGTCCTGCATTCTTTGTAATACAGCACTGTCAACAATTACTCGCTTAAAGTGAAACCGACATAAAAGTATTATGACATTAAATTTTAACGTATGCTAATGAATGAATTGGCTGCAAGCGTTTTAAAAAAAATGTTGAATGACTTAACGAACGTCTTAAAATTTTAATTAGTAAATGTCTCTCCCACTCTATGTTAATTAGTAAATGTCTCTCCCACTCTATGTTAATTAGTAAATGTCTCTCCCACTCTATGTTAATTAGTAAATGTCTCTCCCACTTATGTTAATTAGTAAATGTCTCTCCCACTCTATGTTAATTAGTAAATGTCTCTCCCACTTATGTTAATTAGTAAATGTCTCTCCCACTCTATGTTAATTAGTAAATGTCTCTCCCACTCTATGTTAAAAGCGCTTACGTTAAAATTATGTAACCATCAAGTTTATACTGCATCCAAAAGTGACAATGTTGGTAGATGAACATTATAAACAAATGCAAAAACATTAAATAGTTACCGGTCACAGTGGATTGGAAGGAGGTCTAGGGTGCATTAGATTTGTTATGCATCAAACGAGTTACTTCAGTATGTGCACAAATTCCGCGTGGACACAGCGGGACCAATTGTATAATTTTTTTTACTTACAATTGTAACTTGTAATTGGCAGGAGGCGCGCGCGCCGCACTCGCTCCGCTGCCCGCTAACACACGCGCTACTTCGCGACCCGGTGCGCGCCGCCGACGGCTTCAGCTACGAACGTGCTAACATACTCGACTATTTCTTCGCCAGTGGTTGGTGTCTTGATTTTTTATTAGAAAAAAGTCGCAAAACCTACAAACAATAGGACACATGTTTTTCTTTAATTTATATTTCATCAGTCCACCGATGGGAAGACCGTGACACACATGTTGATGCGGCTTTACCACTGAAACACGTCTAATCTTATATGGAGACTAACTTTTTATAAAAAATAAAATTTTGAATAACAGCACAGATTGATTGTCTTGCGGCGGTTGCGAAGCGAGTCCATTTTAAGCCGAGCCTAATGTCACACCGTGGGTACATACATGTGCGATCTCAATGGAGCCAGTTGCCAGTTGTCTCGTAAGCGGCCGCTGGATGCTTTCAATGCGCTGTGATTGGATCTGAAATGACTGCGCACCAAAGCATTATACAACGTAATCTCGCTACGAGCCAAGCGAAAACCCTTGGTATTTCGCCTTAAACAACTTAACATTTTAGCTGCCTTGGTAACCATTAAATCAATATGGTCATTAAAATGTAATCTGTCGTCAATCAATATGCCCAAATCCTTAATTTTATTGACTTTAGTTATGCTGGTCCCGTTAACGAAATAGGTTTTCTTTTTTTAATAAATTTAATTTGAAAACAATTTTTTTTTGTATTAATGGGCATCTGATTTCCAAATACCATTTATCAAAATTGTTACGATCCTCTTGAATGCTTTTTATATCGTCGGCGGAGCTAATAATATAATATAATATAACATAATATATAATGTTTATTGCTTCTCAGCGAGGGGCTAATCTGATCTGGAATAAATTTTGGCACAAAGATTATCAAGTCCGGAAAATGCGCAGTTCGTATATAGTATTAGGTAACAATAGACAGGGCTTCCCGGACAGGGGACAGGGCCACGGGTCGGGTGCAGGCGTAATATGCGAATCCGACTATGTGTAAAGGCGCTATGACGCTATACAGAGACCACTTCTACAACTTGTAGACGGCGCTGTGTCGCCGCTGACCGGCCGCCGGCTGGGCGACGCGCGCCTCGCGCCCAACCTCGCGCTGCGCCGCCAGCTGCGCCGCTATCTGCGCGACCAGGCCCGACCGGACGCTGCGAGTACTTAACGCGCTCGCCGCCTGCTCTCACACCCCAAACGCTGGTTCTCTTTTAGGGAAGAAAATGTTGTAATTTGCTGCTATTGCATAGCTTTTGTGATTTTTTATTTTATTTAAATTATTTTTAAAATTTCTTACGTAGTAAATGTTCAATAATTAGACAGAAATCAAGGCGGTCATTTTTTGTGAAGCAGGTTTTCCGAAACCATATAAATCAGTGATAACCACCAAGGCATGGAAACAATTGGTCCATTACTAGATCAATTACCATTTTGGCAATTAATATCCCGAACAAAGCGGAGGCAGTATACAGAATGTGCATCAGACGTGAAATTATTCACGTCGAGTTGGCCGAGATATCATCATATGCCGTACTAAATTTAATAGAGGGTTCAATTAATTTTTTTATTTTGTACGACGCTCAGCTGTTATCGGGATGCACAGCCGGATCTCGCTCCCACGCGCATTCCCCACGCTGTGAACCCTACCCGGCGGTCGCGTTGTGAACGTCGTCATCATCACTACCAAGTGATAGTGACTTCTTACAGCTGCTTTAAATTGAAAACTGCGACTCACGTTTATATCTACAATTTGACATTACTAAAGTATGAAGAGAACTGCCGCGTCGCTGTGCCAGTTCAATCTAATAAAAGGTTATGACAAATACTGGTTCTGCCTGAACGCTTTGAATCCTTATGAAATATTTTAACCTACCGAAGACATTGTTATTCAAAGACACCTCTTACATTTAAATATCAATATAATTATACGACGTTTCAACGGACAAGCTAAACGGTTTCTCTCAAGACGATAATTTTAACGGCAAAAGCAATATACATATTGTTATGAGACTTGGCAATACAGAAATATATGAATTGTTTTCTGTGGGTTGATTACGTAAATTACCAATAAGGTGGTAGCAGACATGATACGACGTTTTCAGTCTAATAAAACTAAACGTCGTTGGCATGTATACGGCCTCAGTTTTATGATAGGAGTAAGCATTATTAATTACATTCTGTCGAAACGTACTAATTTTAGATTAGATAACGATGTTCTGAAAAGAAACGTTTATTATTAATACCACCGAAAGCGTTGGCGCATACGGTCCGACATGATGCAGACGCTAAAGAAAATATTGGTAGTCGCGCTACTGTTGCTGGCGGGCGAGCGACCTGCGCTCGGCGACCGCTACCATCCCGACGACGACCTGCGGAGTCCCAAAATTCGTTTCTCCTCGAATCCGGCGGAGTCGACTGCAGAGTATTGGCGAGAGGAAGCGCAGGCGGCGATCCGCGGGCGACTGGCGCGGCTGCAGGACGCGGCCGGCGGCGGCGGGACCGCGCGCAATCTAGTGCTGTTTCTTGGCGACGGCATGTCCGTTTCCACATTAGCGGCGGCGCGCGCGTTGCTCGGACAGCGACAGGGTCGCCCCGGAGAGGAGTCTCAGCTTGCCTTCGAGTCTTTTCCCTCCGTGGGCTTGTCGAAGGTACTCGATTTTACTTGACCGAAACGGAGATCGGTGAGCAATTTTATATCAAGGGCTACGACGAACTTTAATATCGTTTCTGTTTCAAGACATATTGCGTGGACGCACAAACTGCAGACTCCGCATGCTCGGCCACGGCCTACCTGTGCGGCGTCAAAGCGAACCGCGGCACGGTGGGTTTAACCGCGGCCGTGCCCCGTCGCGACTGTGCCGCCTCGCAACACGCCGCCGCGCGCCTCGAGTCCATCGCGGCCTGGGCGTTGGCCGATGGTCGCGACGCAGGTCGGTCCGGGAACTTTAGATACACGTCAGTACGGCGGGAGGTACGGAGCGTGAAGGTCCACGCGCTATAAAAGGCAATGGAGAAGGCTCATATCTAACAGAGGACCGCTACAGTCTGACGAAGACTGCGGTGTTAGTCAGTTCAAAAACAGTAAGACGAGAGAGCGCAATTATTGATTCTTATATTGTATTATGGTGTCGACCTTCTCGACCGTAGCCGTTTGACTATCGTCATGAAGCACAGCCCAACACACGGCATTTCAAGCTTACGTGGATTGGTTGAAGGAAATATTTGGTTAAAAGAAATTATTTCACAATCTCCTAATGTTAAACATATAGTGACACAAATTGCTCAGAGATTAGTGTGTCGATACAGCCTGTAGTCAATATTTTTAATCTTTAGGCATCGTAACGACGACGAGAGTTACGCACGCGTCGCCAGCGGCCGCTTATGCCAGGGCTGCGAACCGGAACTGGGAAAACGATGCCAGCGTCCGTAACAACAACCAGGATCCGAAAACTTGTCCAGATATCGCGCATCAGTTGGTTCACTCCTACCCCGGAAATCAATTTAAGGTAAACATTTTGTTTATTTATGTACTTATAGGAAGACCGACGGCAAATTGTGCTATTATATCTAAGAATAATCAATTATAAACAGAGAGTCTACAACTGGTATTCACATTACAATGCCTGCCTCATGGGTATAATTCATGAGTTAAAATATCAGTTTACATGTTGTGGAATGTGTTTGGAGAAGAAAGGCAGCGCGCCGGATGAATGACCTTTGCGTACACCTTTTTAAAAGCCGTAAAGCATCTGCGGTTCCTCTGGTGTTGCAGATGTTCATGGGCTTCGATAATCACCTCGTAGGCGAACCCGGTGCTCGTTTGCCTCCTTATATGTTGGTTGACACGGCAATACTATCAACAGCTCGAAAACATTTAACATCTAAATAAATATTACGTACATACAATATCATGTTGCACATTATCTGTAAACATGAGGAAAATATCTTCTTCGAATGCCTCTCCGATCAACAAAGGTTGGCTTGATTTGCAGAAGTTCGTTTCTCTCGTGCCTAATCACGTGGCCGAGATACGACACTTTTCTCATCTTGATAATCTGCTAAAGTTCTCGTTTTTGTCCGGCTCGACGTAACACCTCCTCGTTTGATATTTTTTGAGTCCAACTTATGGCCAACATGCGTCTCAACATGCGTCTCAGCAGCAACGAATCTCGAATGCTTCAATACGTTCCCTGAGGTCTTCTTTTACTGTCCAAGACTCGCATCCGTAAAGAAGGGTGGGCCAAATGTAACATTTTAAGAGACGAATACATGAAGATATTTTAAGATTGCGACTGCAAAAAATGTTTCGCATTGTTCGAAATACGTGTCTTAACTTATTGATTACTGTCCAAGTTTCACTTAGCCACGTACCTAGATATTTACACTAGCGTACCCGTTTTGCTTTCATCACTGCCTTTATTTTAGGATATAAACATGAGCTTCGTCTTCGCAACATTTATTTTAAGACCCGCTTTCTCGCTACAGAAATGAACCCGGTCAACAATTATTTGTAGATCTTGAAATGACGATGCTATGGAACTGTATCATCGGCGTATCTAAGGTTATTAATGTTACGTCCGTAGATCTTTATTCCACAGTCCAAATCATGCAAGGCCTCTGACATTATTGCTCCCGAGTATAGATTAAACAGCATTGGCGACAAAATACAGCCCTGTCGAACATCTCTTTTAACCTCGACGTCTCTCTCGAGAAAAATATGTCGTACGTTTATCTTACAAGTACGTAGTACCTGCCAGAGTTCAAACTCTTAAAAACAAACCGGTTTATGTAATGAAAATTTTTATTATATATTTATGTTCACGAATATGGGTGTAATTCAAAAACAACCTATTAGGTGATTTTAGGAGGCGGTAGACGTGAGTTTATACCTACTTCAAGTATCGATGAAGAAGGTACTCCCGGTCGAAGAACGGATGGACGTAATTTAATTCAGGAATGGCAAATGGATAAAATAGTACGTAACGCAACTTACCGATACGTGTGGAATCGCAGCCAGCTAGCGAGCGTGGCAAACGACATTCCTGACTATCTTCTTGGGCTCTTCGAGGGGAATCACATGCAGTACAACCTGCAAGCTGATGTGGCCACGGAGCCGACGCTCAGCGAACTCACTGAGATAGCGATTCGTTCGCTCAGCCGCAACAAGAAAGGGTTCTTTCTTTTCATCGAAGGAGGTCGCATCGATCACGCGCACCATTCGAACAGAGTGGAGCTCGCACTGGACGAGACGCTCGAGTTGAGTGCGGCCGTGGCGCTCGCAGCACGGCTGCTGCCGGCGGAGGACTCGCTGCTAGTCGTCACCGCAGACCACTCACATGTAATGACGTACAACGGATACTCTCCGCGTGGGAAAGACATTCTGGGGCCTTCTAACGATCACGACAACGAAGGCGTTCCTTATATGACACTTTCATATTCCAATGGGCCCGGTTTCCGCGCTCATCTTGACGGTATCCGGCCAGACGTGACGGCAGAATCCAACTTCAGTAAGTTTTACTGAATTAACTTATATAATGCACAAATTCAGTTGTAATAGTAATGCTATGTTTTTGAGGGGTGCCGACTTGGCGATATCACGTGGATGTGCCGCTGGGATCGGAGACACACGGCGGCGAGGACGTGGCGGTGTTCGCGCGCGGGCCGCAGCACGCCATGTTCGCGGGGCTATACGAGCAGAGCCAGCTGCCGCACCTCATGGCCTACGCCGCCTGCATCGGCCCCGGCCTGCACGCCTGCAGCGCCGCCGCGCATTGTTTTGCTACGTCTTCTTTGTTAATAACAGTATTTTTACTTTATAAATTTGTTGAATATCTTCGAGATGAGGAGGCGTGGTTGCCATAATAAACAATAGTTGGTGTGTAATGTCCCTTATATTAATACCAAATTCAGACATTTCGCTAATCAATTAATTTCACCTTTATACAGTTTTTCTGTTTACAGCGTGTTAGCCACATGAAGGTATTTTATAAAAGGTAACCGGCAACACTGCTAGTATGTCGCAGAGAACAACCGGGAAGGTGTGATAGTAATATGAGTTAATGGCTTTTAATACAGAACTTCGTTAAATAGTTGTTTTATTTTACTAAAAGCATAATGTCGCTAATAATTGATAAAATTCCAACATAATGAAGTTAGGTTTTTATTAGAAACTAGCTGTTGCCCGCGGCTTCGCTCGCGTCAAGAAGTATTATTATTAGTTAGGTACAGTTTTTGCGGCTTTACTTTTGTTTAGAGGGTGTAAAAAATTAGGACCTACAAAACTTCTTTGCACACAATATTCTT
>DWMW01000158.1:0-10679 GCA_018246335.1 Papilio thoas cinyras
CCCACAGCGAATATGAGATATGAGCCCCAAGTCGGCAACCCGTACGTCTCCATTAACATGGTATGGACACTCTGAAATAAAATAACTAATTTGTTAAAGATGTGACATTATAATAGTATATTTTATTTTTTATAACAAAAATCAAAATACAATTTTTTTTTAAATTTTGAAACGGAAAACATATAGCGAAATGTGGGTTCACTAGTTACACCTCTGCCTACCTCTTCGAGGAATACAGGCGTGAGATATGTTTTTATTTTTATATAAATCTTATATAGAACCTTAACAGTCTCTAACTTTAAGGTGTATATTACTGTATTTAAAAAGTACTAAGTGTGGAGTTTGGAATTTGTGCCTCATAAGGCGATAGACTCGTGCCTAACACATTAATTGCAGTGCACATTAATTGCTGCAACAATGTGGGTTCACTAGTTGCACCTCTACCTACCCCTTCGGGGAATACAGGCGTGATATGTAACATATCTATAATGTAATTAAATAATTACCTACAAGATTTAAATTTTTTTTACAGTCAAAACCCATGTTTTTTAAAGTTTTGTTTGATATTGAAAGCCATTTCAACATTGCAAATTCTAATCTCAAGTATGACATACTGCCTACCCTTAACGCCTGGCTGAGCTTGAAGAAGTGAGCTACAAGGCTCATCTGCAGCGAGTCAGGAGACTTCCAAGCGGAGAGGGGCTCTGCTGACTTCCAACGAGCCTGTTCCACGTACACCAGTATGGACTCCGCGTCACGAGGCCCTTTATACTGACGGAACTCGCCGTCCTTCACACTGCACAAGAGTTCATTAGTTTATTGTTACTTGTATCTATTTATTTACTTGTATTTTGTGCTTAATGCTTGAGTGTTGAAATGCCACGACCTTACAAAAAGGCATGAAGTAGAACTATTCTATTCTTTATGTGATGAGGTGATGGAGGACTAATTCTAATCTTCAGCTCTATTTTTATAATAAGAGTTAGCAGGGTAGTTGTAAAGGATTTAAGAGACGAGATCAGAAATGGAATTATTTATGTCTGCTAAACATCTGTAAGTCATTAGCTCGTTGCAAGGTTTACTTATAAAGTATACAAATTGCATTTGCTATTCTATATCATGAATCCTCTTACTGGAATATAGTAGGCAGTGCGGTGACGACGAATCTCCCGCTAAGTCCCGGCGACTTGGTGACGTCTACGGCGGCCGTCTTCACGGGGAGCGCCTTGCGGGCCGCGCGGCTGGTCAGCTCCGACCAGGCGGGCGCCAGCGCGTTGCACGCCGGGCACCACGGGGCGTAACTGAAAGTATTATAGTTTTATACACTAGTGGATTGACTATAACATACATGTATCATACATAATATCAACCCGGAGTTTGGAATTTGTGCCCGATATGGCGATAGGCTCGCTTCCTATCATATTATGGGATGGCCAAACATACGGCGAAATGTAGGTGCCACTAGTTGCACCTCTGTCTACCTCTTTGGGAATAAAGGAGTGAGATATGTTTTATTATACATAAATACATTCAACTTAAACCACTAAGGTGAAAACTGCATTATAATCCGTTATTTCCACATATAATATATGATGGTAATATATAATGACTATGTTTGGTTACACCAGTCCATTTCCAATGACTTAAGATAGATCATATGTGTCATTTAGACACTGAATAAGATATTGCCCCTGTCACTATCTACTTAAAATTTATAAATTGGTCATATAAAAAAGCAGATTTGTTATATGTACATGCTGGGAAACCTTGAAAAAGTTCCAATTGGGATGTTTCATCTAAACGTCTATTGTATTAAATATCATTGTTTTAAAATTATTTTTTTTATATACATAAAATGGGATGTCACTGTAATCAAAGGCAATACCAGTGAGGAATCTCTCTTATATCCTTACATGTAAGATCTTTATAGCTATGACTCATAGCTAAATCAGTCCATATTATTAAGGAAATAAATATTCAATAATATTATATGAATTTGGCACACCAGTAAAACAATACACACAGACAAACAAACAGTCTATTAATTCAAATCTCGACATATATATATATATTAAAGACATTGAAAAACTTGACATTCTTGATATCTTACTGAAGGCGTAAATATGAGTCAGACATGAAGCAAGACATGTTGGGAGACCGCCCACAGTGTATACATTAAGATAAATATTCAGTTTACTCCAACAGACTTTAATAAACAATGATTAATACTGAATAAATAGTTATTATTAGCTTTTTGTTTAACAAACTCAATGTTCTAAGTGTCTCAACATTGCAAAGTAATAATATACCACTGTTAGAACTGTTTACTAAATTGGTATAACTTTAATTCTCTTTATCATTTTTATCTTGAGGACCTCATATTATCAAATTGTCGATCCATTTTATGAGAAGGGAAACAACACTACATCTTAAAAAACTGGTTGTTTATTTAGTAACCTACTATTGTATATTTTTCAAGTCATACAATATATTCTTTTAAGTTTCTTCTGTCAACCCATGTTGTACTTGAAGCAAACAAACTTCTGGGTGACTATGAAAATGTATACAGCTCAATTTCCAAGATATATTGATTTGTATGTGATAAAAATAAATGACTCATTTAATCTATAGACTGACTAAACATAGACATGCATGTATTATCTCTAACAATGAATTATATTTATTAATTCCATTGTAAAGTTATATGGATATCTGTGGCATGCTTTGAGTAAAGGAATGTGATTGTTATAAGACAAGGTTTTGTCTATGGTTTTTCGGAAACAATAAAATGATTCAGAAATAATTAGAATACTTACATAAGTAAAGACATAAATGTAGCTTATATATAGGAGGTAATCAATATTGCATTTTGGTAAGAAAAAAACAATTTAATGATTCATTTTCTCAGGGGTATTATTAGTTCATGAATTAATTTGATTTAAAGTGTTCTTTACACAGTAAAACTAAAATGCTTGTTATTTCTTTTTGCAAATTTAAGTATGCATTTACTGATGAGTGTGAATTACCTTTCTGACTACATTAAGTTATATCATAGCTTGTAAATGTGGGCTTTTGATTGTTCTTATTAGATTTGTATTGTTCAGTATAAAAGTATTCCTTGCTTTTACGTAATTTCGTATGTAAAAAAAATCGAAGTCAGATACACTTTTAGCCATAGTTTTCGGGTAAGGGTGTTTTAATTCTGATACAGAAAATACCAATTTATTCATTTAAATACTATTAATGTTGCATATGAATTAAATACTAATTATGTAGGAGAATGTTTCTAAAAAAAATACAAGGGGAATTTACAATTACGTTTATAAAATTCCACAATATTGTTTGTTTTTTTTTTTTCACGAATTGTAAACGAGTTCTGTATACTTGAATTCCGGCTACAATAGGTGAATGCGTCACGATTTCAAAACTGTTCATTGTAGACCTTAGCGTCCTTGTAATGGTTGTTGAACCCAACGCTCACAACCCACGGAAAAACAAAATTTTAAAATAACTTATGATAGCATAAATAGAGAGGTACATGTATTTATGCTCTTAATATTTCGTGTCGCTGATGAAAAAAATACAAAACATTAAATAGATTGACACGTTTTTAAAATACACCAAATTATACCGGTGCGTTCTTAGAAATGAAAAAAACTCACAATTCCACCATCCATTCTCCTTGAAGAATTTCTCTCCAGTTATCTTCGTCTAATTCACGAGTTGCACTCACACAACTTGAAAAACAACATATTGTTAAACAGAAATAAAGGAAAAAATTTAACACTTGCGGTGACTTGTTAACGCGCGCCATGTCTGATTTTGATATAATGTTGCTAGCTGTTAATGGTCGAAAATTTTACGAATTATTGCCATTTACATATAAAAAAAATTAAAAATTATTTTTTTTTGTGAAATCATGAAATCACTTGTTTATTTCTTAAATTATTTATTTGTTAATACATAGGACATAGTACACAGGACCTCATAGCGTTGTATTCAAAATATAGCGATGCGATAATGTAAAGATGTCATTTGGAATAAATATTTACTATTAGGATATTATAATTTAGCGCCATCTACCGAATATTTGTGACATTAGTAAGTTGCCATCGTTGACATCAACAAAAACAACGCAAATACCTGACAATCGATGGCACTTGTAAGCCAATGATATAATTTTGTGGAAATTGTGCGTTGCATTTGCATTTTTACTTATAAGACATCTATATATAATAAATTTAAAAATAAAAACAATAACTTACACACAATTTCATCAATATTCATCGAGCCAATTCCGAGATATCGACAATATATAGCAGAATTGCTTGCCTCACATTGTACTCTGTATTGTAATTAAATATTTAAATTCAATTTTGAACTGTCTTATGCAACTGTAAAGTATCACCTGCCATAATTTCATTTTCACCTGCTGCTTCAAGGATGGCACAGATTATATCAATAAAGTAAAACGTGTTTTATACTGAATTATCAGAGACATCGTTAATTTTTCTTGTAATATAACAATGGTACAAAAATGAAAACTACGTTATATTTCATTACATGAGTTATATAAAATAAATAATTATAGTAGGATTATAAAACATTAAAATGATAATAGTTTACGTTTATATAATTGAAATTTACAAAAAATGTAAATCTAAGATCTAGATCTTTGTCTATATTGCTTTTATTATTTATTATTTACCGACAAACCCAATATGTGAGAGAGGTATACCAGCATCTTGCTAAATATGATGAATATAGTTCATTAGGCAATTTTTTTTAAAACCTTGTGCGCTTTTTCTTCATCGCTGGGAATATCGATGGATGTTTATAAGTACCATTTTGTATAACTCTGCCTAATACCCTTGGTTACGGGCGTGAAGATTCACTAGTTTTCGAATTCAACGTAACACAAGTCTATCACCTAATTCAAGATACAACCTGACAGCGAAGCCTTTTCGTTAATTAAGTTAAGGTATGTAATAGACAAAAAGGCGACACGCGACGCGACGGCCTCGGTCGATAGTAGACGAAGCCCGACTGCGAAGCCCTAGAGCTGCGGCCGCTAGCTGCCTGTGTACCCTCACACTGGATAAACACAATCGTACTTAAGTTTAAAAAAGGACATTCTAGATTTATTATTCTTTAAAGAAAATGAACAACGAAAGAAAAAAATGATATTGGGTTTTTTTCAATGCGATGTCAGCCCGGAAATAAGAATTTGTGCCACATATGGCGATAGGCTTCAACATGTCATGCTTCAAAATATCAACATGAACGGAAAAACACTGCAAAATGTTGCCCTAACTATCCCTTCGGAGACTACATGAGTGAGGTAATACTTGACAGTTGTATAAAATTATTTATTTGTTAATTTGACAGTTGTATAAACCTTTGCTTGTACGCCACTATTATATTAATTTATAATAATGTAATTTAAAATATCACAGAAATTAAAGACCTAACTTAACTTTCCTAAGTTATTCACATCGTTCTGAAACTACATACTTAATATTACGTATAACTGTCACACGAAAATTAAATATGTACTTGATTAAATAATTCAGATTCCCTTAACCTAACCTAACTTTTTCTATTAAAATATTTATCTGTGTAAATGCTTCATATGGCGAAATGTGGACGCACCTACATCTTCGGAGAATACAGGTATAAGATATGTAAATGTTTCATATTTAATAAACGAAATTAATTTATAAATATTGCGTCACTGAGGGGGTCTTAAACACAAGATACCAATATTTTATTGTCCCAAGAGTTAAGCGTGATTCAGCAAAGACGCACAGCGCATTCAAATAAATAGATATCGATCAGATATCTGTGACAGTTGTCTAATATCAAAATATTTTACGCGCGCTTTTTGTGTGACACGTCACTTTGTTGTCTATGATTAGGGTTGGGAGAAACGTTTGAAGTGGAATTTGTTGACTTAATTGTTAATTATTTTCAATACTTCTTTTATATACAATTAAATTATAAATGATTAATTAAGTTATTTACTTACACTAATAAACATGGCGTTGATATTATTAATAATGGTTATTATGTATCTCTAAATTTAATAAAAAAACGAACTGTAGACACGACTCGAAAAGACTAATAAAATCAAGAAATAACGGAACAACTCGTATTTTTTTTTACAATGAATAAGACTTGAATGAAACAATTAATTCTTAAAATTGTATTAATCAAAAATAATCCTGAACGCATCCCTAATCCTTGCCCTACATTCGATACAAAATTCGATCGCGCCGCCGTGTCTATGGTGGATTGTTTTTTTTTTAAATTTCAAGCATCGGACACCGACTGGAAGCCTGCGGGTTGTTTATTTTTCATAAGAATAATGGCATTGTTTGTGGACAAGATGGCCTGTATCTAGATCAGTGACGTGGAATTTGGGAGCGTTTTTGTGCGTGACTAGGATGTTTTGCCGCGCACTTTTACGGTTGCATTGTTTGTCCCCCCGAGGATTACAGCCAGTATGATAACACGCTCCACTATTGTCCGTAAACAAATGTCATAAAAGAATATCACAGACAACATAAATATTATGAACTTTTTGAATATGTCAGTTTATATCCAGACTGAAAAACTTTTAGTTCGTCTATACTTACCATCGATTTCTATAAAAATGTATCGTCTTGATAAATATCATTTTTTTAACTCATTACGACAGAGGTGAGATTTAAAAAAAAATGAAAAAAAAAGCACTAGAAGAAAATAAAACATAAAAAAAAATCTCACGCCTGTATTCCCTGAAGAGGTAGGCAGAGGTGCAACTATTATTTTTAATGTAATATATATAAATTGCCTACCATGGGTGGCCTTAAATAGCTAACAAAGTTCACGTGGGACAATGTCTTGTCTTTTGTAACAGAAAAAAAAACCAAATCTTATCTCTGGAACCAGTTTGTACGTAGAATAATTAATAATGAAATTAAATCAACATTTTAACGGAAAAAATGATTCATATTTAGGGTTACTAAGCTTCTCTTTCAAATGGAGACAGAAAAATAAATAAAAACTATATATTTATTGTCATATTTATATATTTTATAATAATAGAATACACATAAAATAGTAATCAAACAAATTAATGAAATAAATCTTATGTATAATTATTACCTCCTTCCTAAAGACGAATTATTCAATATTGCATTTTATTTTGTCTTCTCTTTATTTCTTTCATACTTTCTCTCTCGGTCTTATTTATTTTTTAAAATAGTTTTAAATGTATAATTATCAACGTAATACATTATTTATATTGATGATATTAGACCAATGTTTTCCTGTGATGTAATTTTGTCCGATATTATGCAAAAATTCTACGCATCCTAGTCAGAGATTAAGGCATCGCCAACTGAAGCGGCGACATAGTTCCAAATCGAACTGTCACATCTCAAAAGAAATACGACACACCTTGTCAAATATTTATTTTTTTAATTCAGCCAGCGATGGCACAGACCCGAAGGTTTTCGGCCACAGTTGTCAAATTAGACGCCGTGTGTTTCGATATTTAACACTTTGACACTGGCAGCTAATCCCCAACAATTATTTTTTCTTTTTTTTTTCTCTTTGTCGATTCTCAAGTGTCATGGCGGCCAAGGAATAATCCTTTTAAACGTGGGCTCTTATAACCTGCATCATATTCCGTTGCGCTGTTAAAAAATCGTAATAGGAGATCTCGATATTCCTGGCCTAATTATAACCCTACTTTAACGCGGTTCAGAAAATGTCACCCCTTTTGGATTAACCTAAAAAAGTGCAGGTACAATGATTTTGAGACCACATGTTACGAGGTACTTCTACATCAAACAAAATTGCATCAGACTAGGTTTAACTAGTTGCAAGTAAGTTATGTATTAATTTCTTTTATTAAATAATAAAAAATAAAAAAAAAAAACAAAAGTCACCGCTCGCTCTGTCACACAGGTGAACTAGTAATGAACTATCCATATCGAATGTGAGAAAGCCTACCCAACTAGTTCATTGTAAATATTTTACGTCGAATCATTGATCGTCGATAAAGCAAGTAGATTAGTGATGGGATAAGTTCCTGGTCTTGACCAAAGATCAAGTGGTGACACTGAGTCTTGAGACTGGTACGAGCAACTGTACAACTGTAATTAGTTAAAAAATTGAACGAAAACAACAAATGAGTCAAGGAATATATTCCGATATATAATTTGTTTTCGCTCTTTCTTACATTTTTATCTAGTCCGTATTATAAGAGGTTATATTCAATCGGTAAGACAGTTTCAATTCAAAACAAAATAATAATATATTTCAACGAATTAAATAATTGACGTCCTATATCTTTAAAAGATAAACAAAATATTTTGTACTTAACGGTTTTGTTACATCACTATTAATATCATTCCTCACGTCGCGACAGGTGGCTGCACTTGTTTCACATCACTAGTGACAGTTGTATTCGATCGAATCGCGCCTTTGTCATATCGAAATTCCCTTAGAAATCGAATGTGGAAATATTTCGTGAACTGCACGTGTCTCGTGATAATTGTATACACCACAATTATATGTGGATTTTCCTTAGAATCCCAGCTTAATACTATAATTTAGAATTTCAAGAACATTAATACATTAAAGCTGGAAAGTGTTTAAACGCGATTCTGGAATATCGAAAAACACAAAAATATAACCCGACCCGAGTTTTAAGCTCAGGCAGGGCAATCGTGGTATGCTGTCACCTCTGCTTACCTCTTTAGGGAGTAAAGTGAGGTTAAATTTAAGAAACATTTTGTATTATTTAAAATTTATGGTCACTATAGTCGTACGGAATTTTTTTCTGGAATTTCGTCCTGGATTCAGTGTGGGCACATTTAAAATGCGTTTCTCGTGTAATCCTCGAGGGGATAAAGATTATATAATTTTTTCACTATAAATTATAATTTTTTTTTTATAAAAAAAAACATTGATTGCCGCGTGGGATATGCCAAGATCACCGAGTTACTTGCATGCTTTATTGATTTCTGTGTGTCATTGTTGATTGTAATTTTTTCTCTATTTTATCGCGGTAAAAAGTTTTTTTTTTAAATAATCAAGTCTCTTGTATACTTTAGCAGTCGCACTTTTTCAATATAAATGTCACTTGTAACGAAAATATTCGCTGCGTGTCAAATGACAACACCAAAGATTTTTGTAGCAGTGTCACACTCTCTCACTCATATCATATTGATTACTGGGTAGTTAAATAAAACAATATTTCATAAATTCTATTAATATTTCAAATGATAAGCGCGGCCAAACAAATATTAAATTGTAAAATTCTTCCGTTACTTTGACAGTTCAAAATGATGTGTCAAAATTTCGCTACTGGCCATCAATAAGTTATTAGAAGGAAAAAAAAACGTGGGAATTTGTCTATGGCTCGGAGCTATCCCTTGTCCGATGGACGTATAGAATTCAGTTCCGTTTCTTGTGAATGGAAGCATTGTTGTTTGTTTCTTTCAGTTGCGTCTCCTGTGTGCACAGGTGTATTTGTGATGTAACGACGAGCCATCCGTCAGTTTATTTGTATAGTCTGCGCTGAAGTTGGCTACAAGAGTAAGCCGTGATAATGACAGATCAACTTTTTAATTTTGTAAGAGGGCAAAGGTTTTCTGGCATGGTGCGTTCTTTTGTCAATGATAATTCAATTTAATTCCCAAAATTGTTAGAAGAAAAAAATATTTTTCGGATACGCAACTATAGCACCCTTTTATTCATCCATGAGTATGTAATAGAGGCAAGCCCGATATAGCAAGCAAGATATTGTATTGACAAACCTAATGTCACTTTTTATCTGACCCGGGATTCGAACCTGAGCATTAATAGCAATGCAATCGTAAGCCACTTATGGAAATAATATTAAAATTAATTTGTTAGAAAACTCTGTAAGTCAAGTGTTAATTTAACTTCATATTCACAGATTTATTCATTAAATATTAAGAAATTGTGAAAGAGCTCTTGCGTTGTTGATATTCGATTGAACGATGTATCGATTCCACTCGCGTGTTATAGAACATAAAACAAACGTACTTGGAAACATTCCTGATACATTCTGTGGGAATCGATAACGTGTAAGGGATAAATTTACCTTATTAGGTGGCATTGTGGTGTCCCAGCGACGTGTAATACCGGCCAGCATCAAGGCCTGTCACATTTTTCATATTTTTATAAGTCCAAAAAGTAATTTCTCCGTCTCATTATTACTGGCTACCTCGCTTGAAGTCGCCTCTGAATATACGAAGCGTTGGCGGCAAAATGACCATAACTACGGCCGCCATCTTTTTATATTCGAATACAAGGATAAAGGTTGTTTTATAGCCAGTGTTAAAATTATCTATAAAATGTATATTATCATATAAACGATAAATGTTTTCAGTGTAGCTTTGTTCTTAAACATACTCGTGATTTTATATACTATTAACAGAATCTTGTGGAAAAATTCTTTAATTTTTTTAAATTATTGCTTTATGGTTATCTGTTTTTGAATAAAGTTAAATGAAAGGGTTGTAGTATAACCTGTATGTACATTCTATGTTGGTACCCCTGTAATGTTTTTAAGTAAAAAGGGAACTTACATCGATCAGATTAGTGATATACTAAAGAAAGGCGATGTAAGAAGTACCCGTAACCGACGAGCATGTATG
>DWMW01000159.1:0-10648 GCA_018246335.1 Papilio thoas cinyras
TTTAGTAGCTAGGAAGCTCTGCTAAATTAGGTCTACATAAAATAATCTTGGATTTGATTATTCATCTTGCGATTCAATAATTTTAAACAACATTCAATTTGATAAACCTTTCTTTTGTTAATGCATTTACTACGCAGTGGTGGAATTTTAATTGCTACTAATTGCTAATTTTATTTTCCAACGAGTTAGTGACGTGACGTCACAATAAATACAAAGGATGACAGTCAATGTTAGGCTCAATAATATTATGCTCCTTCTTAGGGTCAGTAAAAGTATGTAACTTAAGTATCGTCGTGGTCGTCGTGTAATGTTCCCTATGTAACTGATCTACGGCACTTTCTGCCGCGGATTAGAACCTAGGTCATGAGCGAGGTAGCGAGGCGACGTGATCTGCATGCGCGAGGCAGGGCGGGGCGGGGCGGGGGGACGAGGGAAATTACAGGGAAAGTGGTGTGTCATGCCCGGCCCCCGGTGGCAGTGCAACTGGTTATCGATACGTATTCTGGTATTAACGTATGAGAATGTTAACTTACAATTAATAGCACAAGTTTTTTACGTAACTTTCCTGTTAATTGGTTGTATATATAAGTTTGTTTTCCTCTCGGACGTTCAATCAAATTATTCAAATCAGTATAATTTAAATAATTGAAACGTTCCGATACTATCGAGTGTTATTGAAATAGTTGGAAAGTCGACGTGTCTGACTGGCGAACGCTAAATGAATTGGAGCTGCTACAACTGATCATATTAATTTAATTTATTTATTTATTCGGTGCTCTCCGGCTGTGTAACTTAGTTTTTTTTTAATTTTACTTCCTGAAAACGAAGGTAAATGTTGGAAGAGGTTGCTGAAGTCCTATCTATACATCTTGCCAAAGGAGCAACAATTTATTGAACATAATTATTTTCTATACATGTATTCTATGCGCGTTTGGGACAAAATTCCTTTAACAGCTGCAACATTTTGATTATTTTTTGACTTTGTAGATTCCAGAATAGTTTAATTTAACAATTGACAGGATAGATGGCGCTGCTGTCATGTTATAGAAGAATTTTTGACCAGAAAATACAAAACGGTAGTTGAATTCGCCAGAGGGATAGGCAACGTTCATTGGAGACATTGGCCCGTCAGTTTTTTATTTCACACGTTAATCGCAACTTTGTCGGTCTGCGGTGGAGTACACCGCACACCGGTCTTACAGGTCAGTTACGCCCTTTCCGGTTAACTCATTGCTTACGTCACATACCTATTCATCGGTAATAAAAACTGATTGGGAAAGTAATAGCTCCTTAGAAGTTGTACTAGTAAAGGATTTTATTAGTTTCCTGTTAAGTGAAACTTAAATACATTTTGACAAATAATTAATGGAAATAGCTGTAAAGTATTTTAATGCTATAAAATATATATTGCACGTTTTGATGCCCAGAAAAGTGAACAGATTTCCTAGCTTACCCAAACTTTTACTCTAAAAGAGGATAAGTAGTAATACAAAAGAACACAATACGGAGCCTCGAATCAATGCCATAAGTATTGTTCGGAACGGTAAGTAAGGCATCCCACGACCGACTTATATTGGTAGCACGGTGTACTACAAGTACTACCGAAAACATTTCTATTACTGTGGCATAAAGATCTAAACGGCTTGGCACAGCAGCACAGTTATGTGGGTACAGTAGTGACACACGTGCGGTGGATGTCACGGCAACGCAGCAGTTCTCGTGGGTTAATTAAATGTCTCGGCGCAGAGAAACCCGTGGGAGTTGTTGGTTATCTTGAATGGTATCCGTAAGGCCATGCCAACAGGCAGCTAGTCTCAACAGCGCGTTTGTCACGTCGCGTATGTGCCAGTTGTTAATCATTTGTTTGTACCCCGGTACTAAATATTATGCGTCCCGTTTTATTATTCTTAACATGGAGCACGTTGTTAGAGTACAATAAATTAATAACGCACGGGAGTGGCAAGTATGAAGTACGTATTACGTAGATACCATATCGGGGTGCCATAGAGAACAAGTAAAGCTTACAATTAGAACTTTTAGTTTTCAAAAATCAACATTATATTATATAAGTAAGCTTTTTAACATGATATTAATAATTAAAGTGGCGAAGTGAGTCACCAGACGTCTGCGTATTACTGTCGGACAGTGACGAAATCATCTTTTGTATGTTAATCAGTGCGATCATAGAGATAACGGACAGGAGCTCAAGTGACATGTTCAGCGGGGAAACAATAGAAGAGAAAACTGTGCGTTAACGAACTCGTAAGTTGTCCACATGTGTGGTATATGTTAATGAAGCAGAAAGAAGTGCAAGACATGAAGACATGAAGACGTGCGCGGTGCGACACGACACAGGCTCACATCACACTGAGCCATTGTTTGAGGTGACATCAAGCGGATCCTCAATAACTGCGTTACTTTCTTTTCATTAGGTCTTGGACAGCATGAGGTAAATGTAATTACAGTGGAAGTCTTACTTTATCTACAAAAAATAGCTTTACTAAGAAGAACAAACGCAACGATAAGAATGCTTACGTCTCTAGGCTCAGCAGCTGGCAGCAGTAGCAAGCAATGGCCAGATGACCATTGACGACGTCAGCTATTAGCGTCACCATAATCATCATAACATAATTATTCATTACAATTTTGTTTCTCATATTCCACGGTTTGTGCAGCGGTCGTCCGGTAATAAAATAACTGTAATAAGAAACATCTTCTCGAGAAAAATTAAAAGTAGGTTAACTATGTTTTTTGGCGGAACCGTTTCAAGCGTGTCGTTTCTTAGAACACCATGAATATGGTCAGAGTGGCCGCAGACGGGCTGACACGTGTTATTAAATTATAACAAAGGTGTAGAAAACATTGATGTTAATACTATAATACAATAAATGAAGAAGTCACTCAAACCTTATTATATTCACACATTATATTGGTAGTCGTGAATGAGTATTTACATTTTTATTAACTTTATATTATTAAATATTTTTTAAAAAGTCGCCGAGTAGTAACTGAGGCGTGATATTCAAATCTTGCGTTGGCAATTAAAGTGACTTTCTTGATCAGTCACAGTTCAGTTAAATACCATACTGAACGTGTGGCGTACGAGATTGGGATCGTGAGATGCGCTCCACATATTTCTGAACTGTGTCGCATCACAAAAGTCGTTTCAAGTATGTGGAGATATTCTTGGTCGTGGTAACTTTAACCCATCAATATATAATTCCAACCTTGTATATTATATATCTGACTGTCATCATTTATACTTGGAATACAATTTGTAAAGACATTAAACTCCTGTATCGGAATTAAAGGCATTTGGAATTCCAGTGTTCTGGAAATAAAGTATAACAAGAGTATGATAATGACACATTGTTGAATTATAGAAATAACAAAATTAACGGGACGTGGAAGTTATAGTATTGTATTGTCAATACATATTAAAAGTAGAGTTTTACAAGCGTTAGAATATTGTTAAAACTTATATAAAAGAAATCATAACAGCTTTTACCGCGTCGTGGGCCGCCGGCACGTTAATGCTTAACCGGAGTCATCGACGGCCGACTCGAGCTCCATAAATATACAGCAAGTTGCGGTAACCCGCGCACATGTAATAGCATATAATCAAGTTGCAACAAAGACTAAGTTAGATGATTATCATAACTTATTTACATTTCTTTCCCGCGTCTTATATCTGCCGTTGCCCTGCTTTGTTTAGCGTTGTCGGCAGCGATAAGGAAGCCGCGGGAGCGGAGCAACTACAAACCAATCATTTTCACAAGTAGGTTTGCAAGTATTGTAGTGCTGTTATTTAAATTATTACATAAAATAGAAACTATGCGTTACATTATCGGCCCGGCTAGCGCCTGTTACAAAGAACATATTAAGACATTTATTTCGTGAGCCTGTCAGTTGTGTCGGGTGTCATGTCACATCCAGTATAGTTCCGCTTCGGTGAAAGTTTTGAAAGTTCCGTATTATTATGAACTCTTGACCATAATTACAATTAAAATAATTGTAAATGACCCGGGTGATGGTGTAATGGATACGTAAGATTTAGCAATATAGTAGAATAGTAACAACATTTAGAATTCAATTCTGTGCTTAAGAACAGTGCCCCGCGGTCGGCCCGTCAGCTCGTAAGCAAATGATAGTCGTCAGGAGACCGCAGATAACGAAGTAAAAGTAATTTGGGAACTGTTTGAGATCAGCGACGCGAGAAATTTGTAAAGCCAAGGTGAAGAAAGTGTATCAATGTCCGCTCGTTTCCACAGATTTTGCGCATAATTGTTAATAAGATTAATATTCAACATTTCATCGCCGCCTTCCCACTGCACAGCTCGCTCTGCACGCCTGTACTGTTTGCCGTTCAGTTACCGCAACCGTGTCAACGGTGATAAAACTGACATTGGGTCAATTGTGATGTTTAGTAATTGTATAACTAAATGGCACATTTAAGAAAATATTATAAAAAGTATTCTGGATTACAATTAAAATATATTTTTTACATTATTTTATTATCATGGTATCCAAGTAAATCCGTTTATTTATTTATATAATAAAAATTATTTAGTTATAGTAAAATTTATTTAAACTTTTTATTTTTTATCAATAGAAAGTATTTTTGTAATGCAAATTTAAGTAATTTATTTTACTCGTTCCTTTCTTTTACAACCGTAATGTTTAGAATAAAGACATTTAAATTATAACAAATGAATATCGATTCGATTAATATTTGAAAGTCTATGAACGATTGTATAAATGTCCGAGTTCATTAATAAGCAATTAAAGCGCTCACCGGTCGCCGGGCGCGCGGCGGTCGCCAGGAGCGCCAGCGCCAACACCTTGAACACCGCCGTCATAGTCAGCACTTATTACGTGCGGCCTCTTGTCACACACGGCCACTTGTCACACGCACGCCATCACAACACGGCATTGGCCACTCACTGTCACTACACGGCGTCTCTTGCCGCCGTCATGGCGCTCGGGCCAATGATGTTCTGTGTTGATCTGAAACAAGTCGCCAAATATAATTCACAGTGTACCTGCAGGCAGCGGAGTTCCTGGAGAAACAAATAACAACGGCAGACAGTAGTATAACATTCATGTCACATTTATTACAGTAGTTTTAACGCCAACAAGCGATCGCCTGATGTTAAAACACGACCGCAGACATCCGCTACAAGTAAGTAGTAACTATTGCACAGAGAAGAGAATCAATAGGGAACAGAAGAAGCGAGATTGAGGAGAAGCCGTTCTCCTTCCAGCACCTCTTACATCAGACGAACTGCGCACTAGTTTACTCCTGATTTTTGTGAAATTATGATTGATCATTTGAAATAAGTTTGCTTCATTGAATATATTTTTGCAACAACAAATGCTCGCGACCAATTGAATTAATAACAACAATTTGAAATCCAGACAACTAATTATCGTAACTATATAGTCGGCGCGTCTTGTTATAGGACAGGTCTTCGATTAACTTTTTCAATTTCTTTCTCCTAATCCTGTCCAGCTCAGCCGGTCGCCAGCGCCGTGACCCAGGAAACACTTTCTGTTCGATACGTAACACCAGCGCACAGTGATCACAACTGGATGGGAAACACAGGCTCGGGCGTACATAAGCGTTACGACTGGCCACATGCACCAAGCCTCTACGAAACGATTAATGGCACGCGATATTTTAACAGTGAATTTAACGTCTTGGTTATGTTTACTTCGACCTCGCCTCGATACTATCGGCGGATGTTTTGATTTCGTACGCTATTCTACATTTAGGATAATGCGTTTATCCCTTCCATTATACTCTGTTCTATCCAATGTCTTAGCCATCATATCGTAGTCTTAACTAATTGCTACAAGTCCTGAGTTGCATATCGCGGCAGAATTACCAGAATTACCTTCTGCGCCAACTACACGAAGCTCGGCATTCTGCAGCTGTTTGTTTTACTAGCGATCTCACGCCTACCGTGACCGCCGTGTGGAATTAAAATGTGCCGTGTTTATGAATCGATACAAACTGCAACTTAAAGACTAAGCGATTATTTTCACTGCGAAAAAGTCCTGTAGGTCAAAGCAAAACGTCGCTTGAAACTTAAGTCAGAAGAGTAAGTTAAAGAGCAATCTCAAGCGCAGTAATTAAGCGGCCCGATGAACCGTGCGCGTAACGGAGCGCGCGCAGTACCGCTGGCAGCACTGCACTGTCGCCCCCCGCTCGTTGCTCCCGAGCCGCCCTGTGCGAGCTGTATCTGGTTATATTATATGCAACTATTCAAACATGCATCAAACATTGGCTACATTGCCAGTGTATTCATTATTGAGATACATTTATTTCTGATGACGTCAAGTTGATTTCAAACAATCTAAGAAACTTTATCGTTGAACGATACGGTAAGATCAGATCACAGTCGCTGTGCAAGTAATGTACACAAGAGAAGGCATTGTTCCAACAGGTTCGCGGCTCCGTTAGAGCTCAATCTGCTCGGTAAGGCCGTCCAATGACCAATCTTTTCCGCCAGTCTTCACTTAATTGAATAGACCTGTATTACGCGATACTTTTAGTTGCTTTCGAAGCGTAATTTGAAATAATACAAAATGAAAGCGTGATAGACAGAGAGCAATGCCGTAATAGCATTTGATTCGATTACTCCAATATTTATTACAAAACGCTGCAGGTCTCTCTAATTTAAGGTATTTAAAGATTATACAAAAATCTCATTTCTCAGTAATAACTTTTGAATACAAATAAACAGTAGCTGAGCTACTGTTTATTTGCGAGCTAATTAAAGAAGGAGAAAAAGCTATTATCAAGAAGTCTTGACTTTGTTTATATTTTTAAGTTATGTTCCTTATTAAAAAAGTTCTAGTTTGTCTTTAATTATCTCAAAACTTTCCCTTTACCTTATAATTATGTAATAACTTGTCCTATTAGCATACACTATTCAAAAGTTACCTTACTATCTAATCGATCTGTCATTTATACAAAAAAAAACATAAAAACCAATTTAGTTCGCTCCAAGTAAGCCGTTAGGGCTTTTATGGAATACATAAAGTTTTACGTAACTTTTGTTACGATTTTGAGTTTCCAAATTAGGCATAAAATTTGCATTTTTGAATTTCGAATTGCGTTTGAATTTCGATAGGATGTTACGCAACATATCAAAAGAATTGATATTTGTAGGTGTGAGCTTTCGAAATATTTATGGTTATTTGTGCCACCCGCGAGCTTACCGTTTTAATGTCAAGATATGTGTAAGTCGTGCATCAATGTTAGTATGATTGTTAGAGGATAACACGCACAAGTTACAAACTTTAGTCAAGTTACTTAGATAGAAATACGCTCTACAATCTCTCATCTGTGCTAGAGCGATGAGTCACTGCCGTGTTAGTTTTTTGACCGAACTCGTTTTATCCAATTTAATATTCCTGATTTTCTTTCCACAGGGACCAAGTCGACCAATACGGAAGTGATTGTTAGTACCGGAAGTCCACTCAGAGTGTCTGTCACTTCGCAGATCTCTGCCTCCACTGTTAATTCTTCCTTTTCCGCGTACTTCCACAAATATTTAAAGATTAATGTTTAAATTAAAAATAAAATCATATGAATAAAAATTAGGAATCAGTTTGTCTTTACTCGATTCTTTTTAAATTTATTCTTTAACTTCAGTCCCTTGATCGCAAAGAGCAGTGAGAAATGCAATGCGACATGCACATATTGCACCAGGAAGACAATATTAAGCACACGCGAGCCCTGCCTGTAATTGCTTCAATCGTAGCTAAATTACTTTAACAAAAACAGTATTACATTATGAATGGAAGTTTTTGTGCCTTGCTTCAGCTGTAGCGCTACAATGATAATCATGCGCTTACGAATTAAAAAATCTATATAAAAAGGGTTTTTGTTAAAACATCGAACACTATGCAGATTTTCTGATATTAAATTTAGAAGTAAAAGATATTATACATCTCGGCCGGCAAATATATATGTTGGGGTAATTTGTACCGTACTATTCATACTAGCATTTGCACTTGTAAGCGGCGTGAAAAGTGAACTGTGGACCAAATATTTTTATTCAAAACCAATCTTAAGCTGAATCAAATGACATACATAAATAGATGACGTTTACAGCGGTCGACAGGTCAACGTTAAAAAGAATTGTCTAATTATTAGACACGTATTTAATAACAGCTTTTCAAGCTTGTATAAGCTCTCTGACAACTTTAATTTTACAAAGAAGTTGATTTCTAAGTTTTGGCGGGAAATTAATTGAATACGTATTGTGTTATTTTTTACATGATACACGCGTGCTAAACTGCGGAATAGTTTTGCAAATATTAAGTTACTATTTTAAGTACGAACTTGTACTTAATTTGCTTAGAAAGTATGAATAATAGAGGACTTAATTTATAAACAGTGATTTCACCAGCTGGCAATGTCAACGAGTGTCAAGTGCGATGATAACATTAAAAATTACGAGTTCTAATGGACTTAACTGTGAACGAAGCTGTAATATTTGCAGGAAATTGTCTACAGATTATAGTAATGTTGAGAAAGTTTTTGTAAGACATGTAGTACAATTAAAACAAAATGAAACAGCTTCGGAGTCATCTCGAGACAATAAATGTCCGACGAAAGTGCCGGTGAAAACAAAAACATTAACTTACCACAGCAAAGAAACGACATCCACAGCAGACGTTCGGAAGCGCAGAGTTCGATCTACGGTCTATCACCGGCGAGCGAGATGCACCACTGAATTTGACATAAATTTCTTTCAAGTCAGAAAGCGTCAAATTTCTCGTAATAATTTTCGGAATATCCGAAGGCACTATACCGTATGAGCACGTGGTGCTGGGGCGGCGGACGAGTGGCGACTGGCTTGTTCTGCTTCAGACCGCCGTGGTGCCGAGGTGCATCACCTGTTACTGCCCCTTTCCTCGCTTGTTTACCTGACTCGTGGGTTGTGTATCGCGCGCTAACTTGAATGTTAGCTCGCTGAAGATGGAATTTGCGTACCGACTTAATTTATGACGCGAGAAATGAACTCTAGCGTCAGTTGTGTGCGCATGGGTGCAGTTGATGTTGTACAGACTTTTGTAATATTTTGCTTTTGGATACATTAATAAGATATCACTTTGATTTATTTTGTGTGTATTAATTACAAATAACAGTGTAACTGAATCACTGTTTTACAAAACTTAAGTTAAATTTTACGTAACTCGGAAATTTTAATCGAGGATTAATAAAACGATCTAATTGAAAAATTACGCGTCAATTAAAATTTTCCTGTGAGCTATTTTCACGTAACGCATAGCGTTTTCAATTTATCGCGTACAATATCACAATAAATCGAGCGCGGACAAACTGGTCCCGTGACAACCCTACCGTTACTGACAAGTTGCTGGCGGCCGACCAGGGCTGCCAAAGAATTTTTTAACAAGCACATCAATATCAATATGGTGTATTGACACAGTGATCTTATAATTATTGCTCTAATCCAACAACATATCTTTCTTTAGTTATTTATTGACTGCGGGCGCGCGCAGTTTTATTGTTTACATTGAGATTGACTGTGTAATATAAATAATAGAGTATCACAGGTGTAGGCCCTACGTCCCCGCAAGAGATGGGGTTGACTACACGGTCTTAGTATAATCTTTAGTCTGAAATACATTAATCCAAGTGTAAGGCAACGGCCATAGGCGCAGGTCTAATGGTTTTGATTAGCGAACCGTTCAAAAAACATAAGACCATAGATTTGAAAGCACCACCCTACTAATGGTTTCTTATGTTTACGTAAATACATACTACACTTCTTTTAAAGCAACTCGCGACCTGTCGACTGTTATCGTGATTCATCTCCTCACAAAGGTTTCAACTATAACCGTAGGGGTTAACCAATATATCAACATATCGTATGTCTGATCTGGACTTCAACTCGCCTCCATGGACACCATAGTGAAGTAGGTGCCGTATAACGGAGAGGTAAGCTTGTAGGGCGGGTGTGCTGACACAGTGCGATATAACATCGCGTTACCATTACAAAGAGTGGCGACGTCTCGTGCAAATCATTAATGTCAAAACGTTCCCACGTCCTGTGTTGTATGTATATGTTGTGTGCGGTCGTCTTCGTGGAATACAGTTTAATATGTCAGTTACTTTTTATCATAGTGATTAAAAGAAGTTATGAGCAAAAAGGAATATAAATAAACCTCGCAATTGCAAATGTTTGTCGACTCGGATAGACCTTTGATCAAAGGGGAAGGTCATTCGTAATTTGTTTATTAGAAAATAAACATTTGCCATATTACCAAGGTGTGACATAAAGGTCAGTCCTTTGCCATCCTTATTCATTGGAGTCCCGGCAGTCCGACAGCAGCACCGCTAACTAATTCTATGCTAGTACTACTGACACTGCGAGTTATAGCATATCAACAAATGTAGAAATAGTTGAATGAAATACACCCACTTTCTATTTTTTGATTCCACATAACGTCAGAGAACTCGGGAGTTTATCGGAGAATGCTCTCTGTTATCTACATATTTAGAGGAACCTTTTACAAAAATAAAATAAAATAAATAAATGCGTTCACGCCTGTAACCCAGAGGGGTAGGCAGAGATTATGGATTTCCATTTGGTACGATCCTGGCACA
>DWMW01000160.1:0-10643 GCA_018246335.1 Papilio thoas cinyras
ATAATACTTTATTACTCTCCGGTCAGTCGGGAAAAAACACGTTACGATAATTTATCCAATCAAAATAATAAAGAATTAACTTACAATTATGATACTACATCTAGTAGCGTGAAGCTATTACACCTCCATGGTTCAGTGACTCGATTCCACTCGATACAGCGTCTCGAGTATCGCGCGTCAGATTACGCGGGCATCTTTCTTCGCAAGTTGCTATTTGCGGTATTCATTGCATCGCAGCGTTAGAGAACATGTACTTTGGTCGACTATACGGGCGAAGAAGAAGAATAGAACGAAGGAGGTCGGTCTAAGCACACTTACCTCTTTGTTACGGTTCCCGATGTTCCACTCGCGTGATTGTCATTTTTAAAAATAACCGTTTATTGATGATCATGAAATCTTGGTTTCAATTTTTTTTTAGATTTGCTGTGGCATTCAGAAGAAATAAATCTGTAATGGTTGCCAAAAATGTTTACTTTGCTCGGATTTATAGTGATAAAGAAATAAAAAAAAATGAACAAGAGAACATGCTTTATGGTGTAAAAGTTATTAAAAGCGTAATTGCGATGCTCGATTGTGCGGTCTGATTTTTGTTCAAAAACCCGAGAGCGTTAACACTGATAAAATGTTTATTTATCAATTTATCATTGCATGCAAGTCATTGACATAGTCTTTGTCAAGCAATATGATATTTTGTACGATACAAAAGAAAATCTTTATTTTTACGATAGACTTATTAAAAAGTTTAATATTAAAATATAATTAAGATGTTTTAATGATTTCAAATTAGCATTTAACCCAAAGATAGCGGCCAGACACAAACAAAAAAAAAAACAAATTGTCTTCTATTGAGTATGCGACGCCGCGCTCCTCAGAGGTCGAGGACCTCGTCGACAATGGCTCGAGATGGTTTCACGATTTAATCGCAGTTTAAAATCCCATGTTACCTATGTCATTAATTCAAAACATCGGATGTTTATTGTTAACCTTTTTATCTCCTACTCTGTACTGTATCTATAAATTTTAAATATAATATGGTTTCGATACATACGATTCTTGCAATTTTTACAAAGTAAAAGTTTAACCTTCAAGTAAAATAATTAAATAAAATACAATACATTCTAACTAAAACATAATTAACGTGGAAAGTTTTCGCGAACTCGCACAACACACGTCAAACAATCATAAATATAGTACTGCCCTTGAATTGTCAAAAAAGCAAATAGCAACGACCTCGACACAGTGAGGCCACTAGCGGCTCACTATTCAACTGGCAGGTTAGATTAGGGCAGTGTTATAATGCATAGCGAGCGTTTTATGAATACGTTATTAAAATATTATGTAGAACTAGAACCGACCGGCCGCGGCTCGATACGATGACGTCATATCATCTGGGCCCCCGGTTTGAGGTCAGATAGAGTAGTGAGCGACGACGCCGACCCACAAATCTACAGACACAATAAATTCGGCAACGTACGGCGCGAAACCGCACGGGGTCAATGAACCGTTGATGTATTTAAAATACACACTAAGTGCCTTATCGCGAATGTAGTACGGCGCGCAGCGGCCGCGGGCGTGCTCGGCTACGTATGTTGCAAAAATGGATATTTATAGCCTCGTGTCCGTGACGGATGATTCTTGCTATTTCTAAGGTCCTTATGTGCGTCGATCGGTGCGGATTCCTCGAATTCTATAAACTATGTGAGACCGATTACCTAATTATCGTATTAAAAAGTTTCGAAGCGTAATACAAACTTTTTGGTGTTCTCGTGGCCATAAAGACATTAATGATTTAACTTGTCTTAAAAAATAAATGTAATAGTGATGTGATTAAAAAATGTTTACGATTCGTTTATAAATAAATGATCATTTGTTTTTTATTCGTATTAAAATAAGATATTAAAGTAAAGTTAGTTTTATTTTGTGAATGTCTGAGTTCATCACGGTCACCGGAAACTTGACGGGAGTTCGTTTTACATCTTACGCTTTATAGCTATCGATATCAAGAAAATATGAGAAAGGAAATTTGTCTGTCGAGCCGCTTCACACGGCGCTCCACACTCGGCCTCTTTGTGCAGTGAGATTATGGTCGGGACATAAAGCGATTTTAGACACGACTCGAGGCTCGTGCAAGATTCATATTCGCGGTGAAAGGGTCGCTTTGGAACCTTGTCCACACAAAGCGAGGCAGCCGCGGTAGCCGCTCCACCTATCTACCCACATATGCATCACGCGGCGGATACGGGCCCGAGTTTCTTACGCATACATGCGAAGTACGAAGGCCAGTTTTGTGTTTGTGTCGGGAATACATACGGCTTCAATAATCAGCAGGTGAAGCGAACTTAAAGTAAGGGGTTATTGCGATTAACTCTTTTATCCCTTCGTTTCCATATCAAAGAGTAATGAACCTTGTTCTATACTTATTGGACGATGTCGATTGCTGACCGTGTGATCATTTTATAGGCGCAGTTGTACGATTACTGAATATTATTATTTCGAATTTATTTATTGTATTTTGAGTATTAAATATTACATTTACTTTTGTCGCACCAAATCTAATGAGCAGACTAATAAGTTTGCAAAAATGTATATACATTTTTAGAGGTGTTCTAATTAGATAACAATGGACACAGAAAAACAATTGTTTGCCGGTAATACATTTGTATTGATCGAAGTTGCGATGTGCCGTTTAAACAGATTTAATTACTATATAACGTTTTATTAAATTCCGTACATTTAAAAAGTTTAATTGTTGCAACAAAGAGTGGGACTGACAGTGAATCGATTACGAGTAACGAAGGTCAGAGGTTTGCGAGTGTGCGTGCGTATGCAATATGCAAGCGAGCTCGGTGCGGCGTCGCCGGTGCTGCACGCCTGCACCGCCGGTTGCAACACCCTCCCCCCTTCGCTCTCGGCTTCTCGCTCGCCGCCGTCTTGCCGCTAGCCTGTCTCACCTCGCGGCCGGCAGCCTTGCGCGACGCGCCGCGCTCTTTCACATTCAAAATTATTCGCAACCATTGCAAAAACTCTCTGTGCAATAAAATATATTATCATTCGCTGCGGTCGCAATAAGTTTTCGCACGGAGAGAATTTTTAAATTTTATATACAAATTTAAGTGCCTTTGAAAGTTTGAATGCACTCCTCGTTGCATCGAGTCCCGCGCGCGTCGTTATGAGAACCCCGTACTGGCGGTCACGTTGACGTCGCGCGGTGCCGCCATATCTGTCTCGGCCACCAAGTAGCAAAATTAATAGGTAATTATTTTCGTGTACAGTGCCTGAGGTTGATTTTATTGTTCAGTGATTATGTGTTATAGTGTTTTCTGTCTGTAGTTTAGCTCTGTGCTCATTCCAATTGGATTCTTTTTGGAAATTAAGGTGCGCGCCGGCCGGTTCTTATCGGGTGCAATGCAGTTGCACTCTCAACTTATTGCAGTTTCGCATTCGGCAAAGTTTCATGCGCGGAAAGTTTCTAGTGTCTGTTTCGCTACACAGATGGATTGTAAAAGTGTTTTAAAAGTGAATTATTTTTAAAGAAGTGGCATGTGTTATAGTTTGTAAAGAACTTCACAGTGTACTCTGTGTTATTTCGGTCATTGACCGCCGGATTTCGCATTTCTTATTTTGTTAGAGCCGCTTTTATTTTGTAGATTGGGAATAATTCCGATTTTCGTTTTTTAGGCCCAAAAGTTATTTCCCCTCACTAGAAGAATGCAATGACCCGCGCATTCGCTTTTTGAAATTTTACCTTCACCCGGATGGAATGAGGAGTGCACAGACCTATTGTTTCACAGTTTCATATGTTTGAACATCATTTGTTTTTTTGTTTTTCGGACGATTAGAGAGTTGTCATTTTCTTCCAAAATTACAAAAATTACAAAATAAGGTAATTATTATTTTATTTCCTTCGTTATGTAGTGTACAATAATTTACAAGTTATAAAGCTGCACTGCATAAAAAAGAAACAATTGGAACCGCTCTCACGCGTGGCTTTCGATATTGCAATGTATGACATCATCTTTAGGCGAGCTATGGTAGGCAGATTTCAGAAATCACAAGTTGTAAAAGTTTATTTAGAAGTTAAAAGTGTACTGTATGCAGTCCACAATCAGTGCAGTGTGTGTAGCAATGTTTCATAATTGTCCAGAATGGCGGAGGGTAATGGAGAGTTATCTGTAGAAGAGGTCCCCGGGAAGGACTCCGACGTTGGCCGTACACCAGACTACCGCAAACTCATAGAATATGGCTTGGACCCAAAGGTAAGGCAGTAAGAATATATTCCATAACATTTATTCAAGCTCAATTTGTATCTAAGTTTATCTAGAAGTTAGAATCATTAAATATATTTTGACTCCGTTACTTCATCGGTGAAAACTTTAATCTACTTTTTTCTCTCATATTTCATTATCAATCCTGAAAATATTTATTTATATTTCATCTTCACCTTCTATATTACTAAAGCTATTCTTTATATATTTATAATTATATATAAAAATATAACAAACTTAATATACATACATATAGGCTACTGTATTTGATAATACCGTAGGAGTGGAAAAGTCTGGTATTGGAAACAATGGTACATTATTCAGTATCAGGACATAATTGGGGCCAATTGCTGTTAACCTTAGAATTATCAAAGTTTTATGAAAGTTTTACTGTCTTATTAGAATCTAAGCGGCTTTAACAAGTTGTATGGGAGCAATACTAAATTCTTATAAGATTCTTATTGGTTTTAAAGTAAAAAAAAACAATCCAAAACTATAGATTTCTTACAAAATTTTAGATTTTGTTAAAAATTATAATTTTCTATTTCACTAATTATTGAATGAATATTTAAATAAGAGAATAAATGTTGACATCTCATGTAATTCAATCTTATAAAAAAACAATGCTTTATTCAGGAATAAATACTTGAGTTCTCCTGAGAACTCAAGTTTTTAATATGATTTACATTGGTATTAGTGTTGCCATTTAAAATGTATGAAAAAATGTATTTACATTTTTGCTGAACTGTTTATTAAGTTTAATCTTTACTGCCATATGATATATAGATTGTATATGTCTTATTGCATTCTGATTGTGCATTGGCCTCTGATCCCTTATCTATGCACCTTTATTGAGCACTGGCTACTAAATATAATCACTGTTGCCATAAACAATTTTGTTTATATCTCTTGTATGTATACTACTTATTTAATATTCTATTCAAGTATTATTATACCAAGGAATATTCATTTGATGTAATGAGTTAAATGTTTTCCTTGTGTGTTTTTACACTTGTGGGTTATTATAAACTTGTTGAGAAATGAACAAATTGATTTACAAACAAAAGTAAAAAAAAAAGTTTTTTTTCTTTATTAATTAGACTGTATTTTATGATTTACTTTTATTAAATTTTGTTTACTTTTATGAATAAATATGGCAACATTAATACCTTCTGCCAAAGTATGACACAATTTGCGGTATTTGTTGCCATTTCCAAATTCAAACTTCTTCATTGCGATGTTTATTTTTGCCGCCAAGTCGTATTTTTTATTATGCTTTACAGCTTATTGCTATTAGTTGGCACTGTGTATAGTAAAATTAATAAAAGAGGTACATTCTTGCCTTTTTATGCTACTATAATTGTAATTCGCATCGCTTTTTTATGAGTAGGTCCGATGATAAGAAATGGATGAACCTTTGGAAGATAATGGCTAACTGACATTTAAATATGTGTTTATTTACAGGTGGCCGCCAAGCTGGACGACATTTATAAGACTGGAAAGCTAGCGCACGTCGAGTTGGACGAACGTGCGCTAGACGCCTTAAAAGAATTTCCATCCGACGGTGCTTTAAGTGTTCTTGGACAATTTTTAGATTCAAATCTCGAGCATGTATCGAATAAGAGTGCTTATTTATGTGGGGTCATGAAGACCTATAGGTGAGTTGTAATTTTTTTCTCCAATATGGCATCTCTAAAATGTTGGACGTCCTCCAAATCGCCGATATGTGGGTCGGTTTGGGAAATTTGATTTTACACTTATCGCGTAATGCAGGACGGTCGCGGAGATATCTCGTTCGCTGCAAGTGACGCCATCTGGCGAGTGGCCGCCCAGTTAGTAACTTGTTTGCGATGTACCGCGCGACAGAATTATTCGTTATATTGATTCAAGGTTTAGTTTATTTTGCGAATGGAGTGCATGCAGTGTGTGCGGAATGAGTGAAACAGAATTACATTAATTTAAAACTGTAAATGATCACGACTAAACTAGATTAAAGGCTGGATTACTGTTATACTAAACTACTAGATGAATAAAAAAATGATAAATAAAAAAAATAACTTAGCATGCCATTATTGTGTTATATATTAAGGTGTTGAATACATTAATAAGCCAGTACCATAAATAAGGCAGTGGGGTTTTCTTGACTCTTGAATGCTTGCGATCTCTAGATATACGACAAATATCTTTCGTTATATATAATTTTATTAGTCGATTACACGATCGTCGATTAACCGAATATCTAGTTCGTATTACAATGCTTTTAAGCACTAAATTAAACCTATCACAATATGAAGAAACTCTGTGACTTAGCTGCGAGAGTAAGAATAGGGGGAATACTTGGACAGACCAAAAGAAAGACTTTGAATTAGAAACATACATGCAAGACAAAGCATTTCACAAAGATTAATATTTAAAAGAGCTAAAATATGTGTTTTCTTTTAGATTGTGGCTAGCGCGCTTTTATTTTGTAATTAGGTAAAACATATATTCAATATATTTCGAAATTCCTTACGGTCGTAATTCTATTGCTAAAGCTAGTCATATACTCCGTGGATAATTTGTCTTAGGTATTAAATATTGTTGCGGAAGATGCGATTTGGTTTAGGTTTTGATGACGTTTGGTCGATATTAAAATGTTTAGAGTTGCTGAATAGATATGTCTTATGCTTCGCGACTCATGTATGGTTGTCGCACTTAGGCCCAAATAACTCTTGTATAGTTTCTCTCAAAATAGCTTAAAAAGACGTAGTGTATATAAAAAAAATCATCGTGTTCCAGGCAGAAAAGCAGGGCGGGCGTGCAGGGCGCGCCTGCGTTGACGGCCGCTGCCCAGGTCAAGGGCCCCGATGAAGAGAAGATCAAACAGATCCTCGCCAGGACTGGATATTCTTTAGATGTGACCACAGGTTAGTCAAATCGTGATGTTTCTAAACGAAAACTATTGGTACCTTCTAGATTACGCGTTCACTGAATGCCTGTGCGAACATGTACAATTTTCGTTACAGAAGACATCTTGTGCAAATATTAGATTTGGAAGGACTACATAATTTCAAATGGTATTTAAATAATTCGCAGGTCAACGTAAGTATGGCGGGCCCCCGCCCGGCTGGGAGGGAGGTACGCCGGGCGCCGGCTGCGAGGTGTTCTGCGGCAAGATCCCCAAGGATATGTACGAGGACGAGTTGATACCGTTGTTTGAGAGGTGCGGCACCATCTGGGACCTGCGCCTCATGATGGACCCCATGACGGGCACCAACCGCGGCTACGCGTTCGTCACCTTCACCACGCGGGAGGCTACGCAGCGCGCCGTGCAGGAGGTTGGTACACCATCTCTCGCATCATGTATCCTCGATTCGATGTTGCAGTTACTTATTGATTCCTTTCCGCGAAGTTACGCGCGCTCCTTGCTATATGGATATGATATGTTTGATTCGGCAAGTCGCTCCAGCGTGTTGTAAGTTCGCGGAAGGGCACGTTGGGTGTTGTCGATGTCTGGAGAGTGGTAAACATTTCTCATGTGCCCATCAGCTCCTCTTGCTCATTGTGGCTAATTATCATTTTATCTCGGCCGATGTCACAGATGTAAGAGTCTTGTTTGTACTATACTGTCTAATACATTTGTAACTTAGCACATTTGGCCAAGTCTTATGTTCCGAACGAAAGAAATTACCACCCTCTTGGATATGTTATTGATTTTGTTGCAAAAATATGTTACTCCATAAAGATTCATGTCATCTACTTGCATTGAAGAGAAAAGACATCGAATTGGTTCATAGATTGAACATTGAAAAGTTTTCAATATATTCAAAAGTGTCAAAGAAAAGGATGTACAAAGTGTAGTAGATGTTATAAATCTTTGCCTCAAAATGGATGTTATCAAGCACATCTATTAATACGCAATGTTTAGCACAACATTCGCTAATACTTGAGATCGTCCAGCAAACATAATTGGTCTTACCAAATTGTTCATCTAAACTAGAAAATGACTTTGTTCCACTGTATAATTGGTGCATTTAAATCTGAAAACGAAATTCTAATTTGACGTCTACTTTCCAGGTGACTCGCCGAATGTTTAAGTATAAATCCCTTGAACGATAACCGATTCACTGCACTTGTATCTGGCCGGCGGTTTGGCCACCTCGTCTGTATATTTGTCCAAACATTGGATGAAATTATTATCGCCTAACAACTACTTGTAAATCAGAATAATAATTTGATCCATCGAAGTGGCCAAACACGGGCGTCACTTGCAAATCTACCGCGACACATGTCGACGGTGGTTTTGCAAGTCCCAACCATTTGCCTGTTGAATATCGTATTCACAGTCACACTTGGGAGACTTAGTCTTAAGCTTATTTCATTTATAAAGCATGACATTAATATCCCACCGACGGCGGCCATTTGCATCGTCCATCCGCCATCTTGGTCCATGTTGTTACCACTAATTAGTGATTTGAGCTACTAGAAATGAACTACTTAGCGCCGTGTGCGTATGATGCTGCATGCGATAGTAATAGTACTCGAGTAGTTGGCTGCCGATCATTGTTTCGTAACGACTCGATGCACCCGGCCGCCGCTCTGTGTAATCACTCAAATTGTGTAAATGTGCAAACATAACACCTATAAACTGATCTAGCCTCGCTTGTCCTGAGATATCATCCCGTTCTCTACTATTGCACCTCGTTCAATTTTGAGTTGCTTTAATTTTTTTTTGTTACCATCACACTTGTACTCGCTTTTTTTATTTTCACTTCATCAAACGGTCCACTTACAGGGTTAACTTTGAATTGGCTTCAAAACGTTCTCCGGCTGAGAATTTAATATATCTCAGGCTCTCCTCTTTGCTCCGTACAACACTTTTGGCTTATCATCCAAAGTACAGTTAACTCATCACAATTGGCTCTAACCGTTCATCAGTCACGAGGTCGCGCGGATCATGTCGGGCCGTCCGAGGCGCTCGGCGGCCACATCGACTCCCAAATTGATTCCTCCTCTTTTTTTTTTCAAAATTTTTCCCTTGTTATTTTTCCCACAGCTCGATAATCACGAAATAAAACCTGGGAAGACTCTGAGAATTAAGATTAGCGTACCGAATCTGCGACTTTTCGTCGGCAACATTCCCAAGTCTAAAGGCAAAGAGGAGATACTGGAAGAGTTTGGTAAATTAACAGGTAAAGTGTCAATCGAATGAATTAAAGAGTTTTGGGGTGAATGCGTGGGGGCTTGGTGTGGACCGCTGAAGGGTGCCCCGCTTGCGTCCCGCTTGTCCTGCGTCCGCTCCCCCACCGCCCGTCCGCCCCGCTCCCCCCGTCCGCCGCACCGCAACCCCCTCCAGTCTGCGGGCCCGGGCGACGACCCGGTCCCGCCCATTGGCTATTCTCCCTCGAATTGTTCTTGCAGCTGAATGATTATGAAATTCGAAAAGGGAAAAAGATTGGCGTTACGGTTTCCTTTAACAATCACCGTTTATTCGTGGGGAATATCCCTAAGAATCGAGATCGGGACGATTTGTTTGAGGAGTTTACTAGGCACGCACGTAAGTCCTTGTCGAATTCATAATATGTGCTATTCAGTTCGTACGGGGACGCGCCGGGGGGCCGCGCGGGCGACGCGCACGTACACGCAGCGCGCACGCGCACCGGCACCCGCCGCGCCCCGTCCCCCGCGGCCCCCCGGCCGTCGCTCGCTTTCTCTAGTAGACTTGCAATACCGAGTGTTAACCGACCGGCCTCCGCCTCGAGAATGCTCACCGGCGACGACTGGTGAATCTTGCTGTTGTTCTCTACACTTAGACTTCTTCAGTATATGTTCTCCTAAGATATCGTTTGATTTGCTTCATATTTTCGTAGCGTTGAAGGAATGAAATAAGCGAGGGGAAGGACGCTTTATGTTATCTTTGACCCGAGCTCGCTCGCTCGTCCCCGCCGCTGGCCTCGCTACATGACCCTTGTATGATTGCAGCTGGACTCGTAGAAGTTATTATATATAGTTCGCCCGATGACAAGAAGAAAAATAGAGGGTTTTGTTTTTTGGAATACGAGTCACACAAAGCGGCGTCGTTAGCCAAGCGCAGGCTGGGGACCGGAAGAATAAAGGTGAGTGTACACCGATCATATCCTTCACACATTTGTGGCATTCAATATGTGATCAAAATACACTCAACTTACATGCTAGTTCGGATATTAGAACAAATTAAATATTTAAATAGTAAGCCAAAAATAACTGTGATGAGGAATGATCAACATATAACAGCAGGAAGTAACAGTGGCGACGTTTGTTGTGCAGGTGTGGGGCTGTGATATAATAGTTGACTGGGCGGACCCTCAAGAAGAACCCGACGAGCAGACGATGAGCAAAGTACGTTTATAACATTACCTT
>DWMW01000161.1:0-10625 GCA_018246335.1 Papilio thoas cinyras
TATTGTGTACAAAGAAGTTTTGTAGGACCTAATTTTTTACACACACTAAATAAAAGTAAAGCCGCAAAAACTATACCGAATTAATAATACTTCTTAACGCGAGCGAAGCCGCGGGCAACAGCTAATATACAATAATATGTATTTCAAACTTATCACATTTCTTCCTTCATCAGATCAGCAAATTTTCTGTGTCAGTTTGAAACAAAAAATGTCTATTCAGACACGTTACCTTCGCTCGGAGCGGGTGAATGACCGCCAGACTTGTCAGCGCGCGGCGAAGTCGAACCTTCGGCGGGATCCTGTTCAAGTAAAGTATGCAAAGTTAACTAGATGCGAAAAGTTAGATAAATCTAACTTCGTACAGTGTACATTGAAGCGGAATACATTATCTTAAATATTTTATGTTCGTGTGAAACATATGTAAATAATGTTATCGTAATAGTGAAGTAATATTTATGTGTTTATAAGTTTGAGAGACATTGAGTGATAAATAGATGCTGATGGAGGAGCACATAGGAAAATTACCTAATGAAAAGTAGCATTCGGCTCTTTTGAGTCTTTTTACTATAAAGTGATTCGAATTGAAAGACGGATCAATGAATAATACTATTCAAAAAGCGGAAGCAAAAATACAATTGTGAATCTAAACATTTTATTTATTATAGTTCATTTTAGTGTTCTTTACATTTCTGTACACTGATTAAATGAGAAGATAATAGACGTATTAATCTTATAGCTCATGGCTATACAAGAAAAAAAAAGCAATAACTTAATTTTTAACTTATCAGAGATACCTTTGAAAGTTACTCGGTAACTTCATATTTACATTACAAGTATCAAAGATAAACTTTGGTAATGTAATATGGGAGCGATGTTCAACAAACTTTTTAACTTGAAACACGAACGAGGTTTTTGTAAAATAAATATGTTTCCAAGAAAGCTATAATATGATTCTTACTTAATTTTCACAAAATAATTTACCAAATTATATAAATTTGTATCCTTTAATCGCTACTAAAATATTAAGCGGCTTTACAAATTCAACTCATAATTTGTGATTAAATGTCTTTTAGAAACATTTTGCAACGATGACTTCTCGATAATTTAAGCTGAGTAAATGTTATTACTCAATTTTGAATGTGTACCTAAGGTTGTGTACCTCTGGCTAATTACTACACAGTTTGTGGACGCGATACGATAGAACCGTGTTAATATCCGCTCGTCGACATCTATTTCCTCTCGAACAAAGCACTGTGTTCAAGTATGAATCCAAGAATAATTCAGGGAAAGTTATGAGGTATGAATTGATACATTTTGGTATACACAGAGCAGTTAGTGTTTATAAACTTTGCTATAAGATTTGGATTAAATTAAGGATAAAACGATAATCATAAAAGTAGATAAGAATACTGCATTTAATGTAATTTAAATTCTATTTTTGGTTCGATTCCCGAGTCGGAAAAAATTATATTGGGTTATTTCAATGTTATAGCAGCCCGGAGTTTGCAATTTGTGCCCGATATGGCGATAGGCTCGCCCCCTATCACATTATGGGACGGAGAACGTATGGCGAAATGAGGGTGGCACTAGTTTCACCTCTGCCTACCTCTTCGGAGAATACATGCGTGAGATATGTTAAAATCTATATTAAAAAGATATCGCTTTTCCTATATAACGAGAAGAATATTCCTTTGATATTACTAAATTATTAAAGTAATAAAAATATTATTTATTTATATATTAATCTTTAATTAAAAAAGGTATTGACTTCGACAGAAAGCTGATGGAAATTTTATAAGAAACGACACCATTAATCTGTTTTCGCAGGTAATTATTTTGCGTGATACATTTGTAACGAGGTAATCTCCGAGCAAACGCCGCTTTGTTGTCGTCTGTGTTAGCGCGTAAGCCAGTTAAGCCACGGTTCAACTTTACAGAGCGTGTTCAATGTACACAACGTTACTAGAGCAACATTATCAAGTGAATAGAAGCATAATTTACATCCATTTATTGTTAATACTATGTTTATAGTTTTTCGTGTAGGTAATTTTTGCTTTATTCTTCTCATGTACGAATCTTACTGAACTGTAAGCATCAATAGGGTCATGGTTTCAAATCCAATTTTAGATTGCTTTGTGAACAGTCTTCGTATCGCATACGGTTAAAAACAATTGTTCTCTCCCTCGTTCTCTCATTCTCTCTCCCCCCCCCCCCCTATTCAAATAGGAATAAAGGAACTAATTATACAGTACATAATTCTAGAATATTCTAAACTCTAATAAGTCACAATAGACTTATGTTCCTTCACTTTATAACAAATTTTGTAAGTAAAGCGTAACAACGTGAGTGAAGGCTTAATAAATATCGCTCCCTGTTTCCCCGGGAGTACGGCCGGGATTACGCTGCCAGAGCGGACTCAAACAAGGGGATTTGTGGACACAAAGGCCGGACACGAGTTAAACGGCTGTTTACATTTTCATACGATGGTGTCTTTTTGTATGTTGCGTAACTAGACCTGATAATTAGTACGACAGTAGGTTATGTTTTAAAATATTTTGGATAAATGTAAAAAAATTCTTCATATATCGCCCGAACTAAGTAACTTTGGGGATGCGTAATTTTGGTTAAATTGTCGTATTTTCAACCTAGGAATCTTTGGCATTCTATTGTACACGTTATTCCTGGAAACAATACATTTTACGTCTTCATATTAAGTGCAATATTGTTTAAACCTAGTGAGTAATATATATGTGGCGATAGGCTCGCCCCCTATCACATTGTGGGACCGAAAAACATATAACGAAATGTGGGTGCACAAGTTGCACCTCTGCCTACCTCTTCGGGGAATACAGGCGTGAGATATGTTTTTTTTTTGGTAGTAATAAATATAAGTTCATCAAATATCTTCGATCAAAGAATACAAAAGACATACTTGTGTATGGACGCTAGTAAAATCGAACAGCCCTTTTACAAACAAGCGTCACATAAACACATTTAAGTAAAAACCAATTCTCTGTCGTAAGTTTACACAGGACCTTAACTTAAGTCGGTTGTATGTTTTTGCTTTACAGGGAGTTGAAAAGTTCCTACCGTTAAATAAAGGCGGAATTAATTTTTCAAAAAAAACAATGAATCAAACTTAAACTCGCATATAATTCTATCAATTATTTTATATTCATAAGGATTATTTTTAAAATAGTAAATACCTGATGTATGTCAACATTAGCGGTAGCCGTCAGCAGATCCAGGATAGCTGAGAAGGAGCCCCGCGCCGCGCGCCGGAAGCCCTCCGGCGGGGACTCCGCCGCACTACCAGCCCCTCCCGCCACGCTCACCGGCGACTGAGACCACTAGAATTATTATATTTCCGTTAAAGAAATAATTATAATAAAACAGTACTCGAATAGTATCGAAACTCATCGACAGTAATTGTTGCGAATAGTTCACTGGAACATTATTAATTTGGTTGCCAGGCTAAATTATAATCACTAAATAATTATTTATATAAATAAAATAAATAAAATATTTATATAGAATAAATTATTATATAGAAATAATTATTTATGTAAGAAGAATTTATTTAAAAACGAATTTACTAGGACGCCATAGCTTTGTAGGTAATATTCTATTTCAATAAAATAATTCTTAAACCGTCAGATCATTAATTAGCCGCGCGCAGGAATGAGGTCGACGTAATTTGTAGGAGCGGGGACACATTTCTGAAACGTTTAACACAAAATGTATTTGTCATCCCGTAATTACTGAAAATTAATTTTTAAATGGTGTTTTTCTTTATTTTTAAAGTAATTTTTTAATAAATAAGTAAACATGTTTTTTTTCCACGTTATTTTCTCTATGGTTGCGTTAGTTTTTTATTTGCAACAGTATTTTCGGTATCAGTAGTTATAAATTGTTAAAAGCTGAACAAATAAGACACATCTGTGTCGGGCTCAACGTACGCTTGTCCATAATGCATGAGCCCGCTCGGCCTTCGCCCCTCATGCAAATTTCATCAAACCGGTCCGCTGTATGGTACACAGCCTCCGTCCATGACACTGCATAATTATTTATTTTGTGAATTTACTGCACTAATTTGAAATAGTTTTTAAACTAGCCATGCATCTCGACTTCGCAAAGGTATGTATATGCACAAAGGTTTTTTTGTCATTTTATTCAGCCAATTTACACGGTAAAAATCTGCGAGGGGAATATAAATATAAAAAAATCTAATGTCTTGCTAATTACTTGAATATTATTTACAAAAAATTTATAATAACTAATTAAAAAGGAATAAAACTGTAAGAAAATTATATTTGTTGTTAATTAAACGATATCTTTAAAGTGTCCGCCTCTTATAACTTGTATCGCAGAAGTATGTGATTCGTGTATCAAAACAATCGAGTGACGTCACGCGGCCGCGCCGCACTCATGTTGATATGACGCCCTGGTAACTTTTGAGGAATGTCCATTGCAAAACAATGTACGTTGGGAAGTTAGTTTTTTTTACATGAAAAACTTGACGACGATCCTTCCCGATGTCAGGTGGTGATGGAAGGATGGTAAATATTTTTGCAAGTCTTTTTCAAATTTCCTCAGTCACATTACTTCTATCTTTTAGTCGATTATTTTCAAAGTAACCTATCTAAATGAGATTTTTAACAAAAAGTGTTATCAATGTATTCTTAAACTTTTTTTCTCGAAAATTACAAAATATTTTTATTGTTGCCTAGAATACCACACTGCCATATTGTTTTTACGCAATTAAGTAAACGTTGTTTATGAAGTGCATGCAAACATAATATCTACTATGAGTACTACTATGGTGAGTATCTACTTTTCTAAATGCTATAACATATTTTTTTTTGTTTTTAATATCTGCAAATTTTGAAAAAGATTAACAATTATATTAGTGTTATTCATAATTTTAACGCTCCAATCACACGGGGATATAGCTCAGTGGTAGAGCATTCGACTGCAGATCGAGAGGTCCCCGGTTCAAACCCGGGTGTCCCCTTAAATCTCATTTTGTTTTATCCAAATCTATTGAACATTTTTTTTATTTGTGGAGAAATTCACATTTTTTAAGAGTTACACATCAAAAAATCTTTTGTTTTATTGTAAAAGCTATGTAAAATATAATTTATAAAAATTACCTTTTTTTCGGAGTGATGTATCTACTAATAAATAGTAAATAAAACAAATAAAAAATAATAAAATTATAAGTTAAGTTTTACTTTTTCCAGGTTCATTGTAACAATTATACCAGGATAGCATACCTTATCAGTGAGAGCGGGGTCGGCGCCGTGCGCCAGCAACAGCTCCACAATGTCCGCCGCGTCCGCCGCGCACGCCGCGTGCAAGGCTGACGACCCCACCTGAGTCAGTTCCAAATGATACAAAAACCCTTTTTAAACATTTATTTTTGTATTTGTGGTGATATTTCTAAGATTTAAATAATAAAATAAAATTAGTAATTTTGAACGTTCCGCAGCCGTTTTGAATTAATATTTTTAAATGAAATTAATAGTTCACTTACATTATTTTGCAAATGAACATCGGCACCGAACGCAAGCAAGTGCTCCACAATCCCTCTGCAGCCTTGCGCGCACGCCATTTGCAATGCTGTTACACCATTCTGCGACCAAAACATAGATATATTTTTCTTTATTAAATTCCCTGAGGTAACCAACAGAAGAAACTCAGAAAAACCTACAAAGATCATGCGGCATTAGTAAACAAGCAAGCAACAAGAAAGTATTTGCGGGGGCAGTTTGTTTTGACAATAATTCCAATAACCAGGCGGACATAAATGCAATGTGCAATAAGTACGTAGATTGAAGTCAGTTACATTGTCTGTGGCGTCGACGGTGCAGTGTGCGTCGAGCAGCGCGCGCACAAGGTCGGTGTGGCGGTGCGCGGCGGCGACGTGCAGAGGCGTGCGGCCCGCACGGTCCCGCGCCTCGCGAGCCGCGCCACGAGATACCAGGAGCGCAGCGGCCGCCGAGTGGTCTCCCTCGCACGCCACGTGCAAAGCCGTGCGGCCATTCTTATCAGAAAATACAATTTTTGTTTTTATTCAACGTTAATAAGTAATTACAATAACAAGCATTCATGTTTTAAACACAGATTACGGATATCGCTTCAACGGGTCGGTATAGCCTCACGATTAATGCTGTTAATAATAGTGACATTTAAATAATTTACTTAAAAATGTTTAAAGATAAACAAATGTAAACAATACTTTATTTTTATCTTCTATTTTTTTATCTTACAGTATTTCTTTGTAGTATGTAGTATGAAATGGTGCCCTAAGTATGTATACAATGATGCCTGCTACAGAAACGAAGCAATTACCGATCGTCGTTTATCGTTCAAAAACGTAATAATGTAATTAAAATTGACATTACGTTTAACTCTTTAAAACTTTTGTTATCCGTGTAACACAATATCCGTTCCATGTTTATACTAAGGTTCATAAATTAATTTTCATTATACACTATTTACATAGATTTTGATTTATATATCTCGGTGCTCGTTAAATTTGAATAAACAAAGTTATAAGAACGAACTCAGAAAACTCTTTCGTCCCTATTAATGATTCATTGATAGGAAAGGCAGCCATCACAATAGACAGAGACGCAAGTCTATATCATGTCTGTTGTTTCATGTAGCGCGAATAGCGGAACGGCAACGACTCATCTCTCTGTCATGTATGTTCCTTGGTGTACTAGGAGATAATAAAATTAATGTTAATGTAGTCGCAACATTGTTGCGTACTGTTTGCGAACGTAACATTGCAATACCGATATAAACTTAAGTGTTTTATTATTAAAATATTTGAATAACAAAATCTAATAAAATTAACTCGAATAAAAATAATAAAATTAACTCAAAATAATATTAGTAAGTAAAATGAATAATTTTTTTTTAATGAATAAAATAACGCCGGGAATAAATAGAAACCCAAAAATTTCATTATCTGTTTCACAAAATTACCAGGCGCTAAAAAATTAAAAAAATGTATAAATACCGTTGTTATCAAGCAAAATATAATACTTTAAAAACGACAGTAAAATGTTGTCGTTTTTAAAGTATTATATTTGGCTATTTAATGTAAGCTGTATAACAAGATAGTTAATAGCTATTTGTTTTAAAATAGTAAAACATTTAAAACCAACGAAGACATTCTAATATGGCTGAAAATACCTGAAAATCGTACCGTTGGAAAGAAAATTGAAAATGTCAAAAACAAACGCGAATGTTTTCCATTTAAAATTGAATTGGCTCAGATAACGATGTTCTCTGCAGGGATTATTTAAACGAATTTCACAATTTAAATGATGGTAATTAAACACCATATAATTTCTATTCTCCTGGTAATTATTTGTTAAATTGATTTTTACTATTACTGGGCTCTCAGAACGGCAAAGATAACAAAGTATTTAAAAATAAAAATTATATCGAATTACAAAATTTTATTCAAACTGTTGCCTTAATTTTCGAGATTGTAAAAATTCAAAAGAATTATTCCTTTATTATTATTATGTTAAATAAGTTAAACGACGTAATTAATAAGTTTCAAAAGTTGATGTTCGAGTTGTGCTCGTTTACAATTTATTCATGATTAATTGACTCTCCGAGATCCCGACTTCGCGGTGTCGAAAGGTGACCCGTGTACTTAGGATGGATTGATTTGACCTCTTTCTCTTTGAGACCGATATTAACACAAGACTACTTGAAAGGTTAAAGCGCGGTCAAACTTTAGTTCGATTTTAATTATCTCTTTTCATTTCTGATATCCTCGTAGATATATCTTGAATTTTCTCAGTTTTGTCTATTTGATCCTTAGGTATTTTACTTTTTATGAGAATGTAAAAGATTTCGAAAGAAGTAATTTTTCGAGAATAAACAAACCCTTTCTTTATAGCTCTAAAAATAAAAGAACTCCAATGAAACTTGTACAAAAAATTTCCACGTAAGAATTTCTTTTCTAAAATTTATCGGGTTTTTTAACGTTACTTTCAAATTCGGCTTTATGAAAACAATCTTCTGTGACGCATTTACAGATAAATGCCCTAATGTTTTATTAATTTGTTATGTGTACCAGTGGATGAAGTTTTTACGTCCACAAACAAGTAAAAAACAAAATGTGATCATAGATTAAACGACCTTAATTAATTCTTTAATTATTTGTATTGATTTTTGTCTAAGTTTTAAAGTTCGCTGTGGAAATAACAATATCAGTAAAAACTTGCTTACAAATTTATGGCCGTCGACATTGTCTTAGAATTGGTCAAAGGTTTTAGAAGATTCTAGACCGAAATAACAAGTTACCGTGGAAATTTAAAAAAGATTCATTACACTTAAATATCAAAAGACCATATAACATACATTGAACCATACAGAATTACTAAGACTACATAAGTTCTAAGTAGCAAATAAAATTACATCAAAATCGGAGTAGCAAATACGAAAAATCTTGGCAAGAGCGTCTTTATTTACGACATATCTAATTTATCAGGGACTTATTACGGAACACGTCGCTCTGTAACGAACAAGGTGGCTTACGAGCTCTCTAATGACGTCTTGTTACAAGAGGTTATATTGAAGTCAAATTGAAAAAGTACCAACGCTATGATTTTTCGTTATATACGATTATGGTAATTAAATTATTGAATAATTGTTTAGTAAAATGTCTTTTTATAAATGTAGGATAAATAAATATTGATAGTATGCTTGAAGATAAGTTTCATGTTTCCCAAGAAGCCGTTACGTACGTAATTATTAAAAAAAATATATCTCATGCCTGTATTCCCCGACGAGGTAGGCAGAGGTGCAACTTGTGCGTAATAACGTAATTATTATTATTAAAAATAGGTATTAAGTTGCGTTAAAATTTATAACACCTTCTTACAAAATTTAATAATTAATTATTATGTCATATTTCTCGTGATACATTTAGTAGATCGCTCGCAGGCGAATGATTGAGCTTTGTAATTCATGAATCCTTTTGTAATTTCAGCTTACGGGTTAAACGCGACAGTAGACAAACGGGTTCCAAAAGATCACTTTCATATTATCGGAATAACAGACATTTTTGTGTTTGAAATAGTATGTTATAGTGAATAACATCGTCACTGTTATTATATTAATATTGTCGAATTAAAAATCACTGATACAGAGTGCAAAAATGCAATGTCGGTCGGCGACGTCGCCGATGGACTTACATCGATCAGATTAGTGACATACTAAAGGAAGGCGATGTAAGAAGTACCTGTAACCGACGAGCATGTATGCGTCGAATTATGGATGTGGATGAAGCAAGAAAGGTGTGCTATGATTTGGTACGATATTTGGTAACGGTAAAGATTATTCTCTGCCTACCCCTTTGGGTTACAGGCGTGAGTGCATATTTATGAATAAAGAGTTAAAACTAATCCGAATATAACTCAGCGTAAAGAATTTAGTTAAAATTAAAACCCGATATTAGTTATAAGGCGATAAGTTTACAACTTCCTTTAACTTTTAGTATCTTCTCAACATTGTATTTAACCGTAGTTCTCAGTAACGGCAAACAACTATCGGAAAACGCTTGAGTTGCAAGCAATTCAAGTTCACTGTCTGATATCGCTTGGAAAGTTTCAATACTTCAAGGTGCCTTAGTATAGAAGGTATAATTATTAGATAAATCTTTCCGCCCCTCAGTATATGGGGTCGACAGAGTATGATTGTAGACCATGGAATTTATCACCTTGGTAGTTTCATTTAATTTTAGTTTTGCTTAACAAAAAAATCGAAAACTTTAATTATTGCTATTCGAAATAATACAGTTCACTGTAAACTATACATCGTAACTGCAAGCGTTGTGATGGATGAATGTTATATTTCTTTACAAAGGTGCTACGGGTCCTGTGCGGTCGCGCTAATTCATTTCCTAACCCATAAATCATTCTCACCTGACACATTCGCGTTCCGAACTTATATGCAAAGGTGTATTAATTTATTTATACTCTGTATAAAGATTGATTTACGTAGAAAATATCGCACATGTTTTACATTGCTGCAATTTCGTTCGCAAAAGGTTTTAAACCTTTTTGATTATTATTTAGCATTAGTTAAGGTACAAGTCTTGTTATTCCTTAAAACATAGTCATAATGTTTTACAAAATATGCGCCTTTACGGGAAAATCCATGATCTCTTATGGATTTCTACATCCATATATTGACGCATACATGCTCGTTTATGGATACTTCTTCATCGCCTTTCTTTACTATGTTACCGATTCAAAAATGATTTCTACGTAAGATAATCTTGTCAACAATTTACAAGAACGACTTATCCAGCATTGTTACCGTATGTATATCTTTGAGTGAAATATTAATAAACGTATCTCACGGCTAAATTCCCCGAAGAGGTAGGCAGAGGGGCAAATAACGCAGCCACATTTTGCCATATGTTTTTCTGTCCCATGTTATAAGGAGTGAGCATATCGCCATATCGGGCACAAATTCCAAACTCCGGGCTGATATTAAGTTTTTAAAAAACCTAATATCATTTTTCCCGACCCGGGAATCGAATCCGGGAGCACAGATTGCAGCGGTACCGTATACGTAATACGTGATAC
>DWMW01000162.1:0-10613 GCA_018246335.1 Papilio thoas cinyras
ACTATCTCCTAGTTCATGTCACCAGAGTAATGAACAACAAAACAATACTATCATAGCCCTGTACCTAAAATATCAAAGCTCGACTTTTATGTCGTACGCGCAATAACCTCGTTTAAGTCTCATAATAATGCTAAGACTAAAGCTACCGGCTTTCTTGCCATAAAAACATCATTTGCTGGGAGTCAAAGTTGAGTTCTGTCAATTAATTTTGCTTTATATGCACGAACTTATTAAATCGGAAAAATAGTTTGAAATCACCGACCAATCCTATTCGCGTGAAGTTCTCCTCTACAGTTTCTAAGACAGATCTTGTATCGAGCTCAGGTAATGCCATCTTTGAATATTCATAATAAACTATATTACAATTTAGTTTGTTATCTCTAACACTACTTATGTCTTGTCAATTGTCATATTGTTTCTATAGTAACAATTTCAAGGAGTTGTCGAGTCATAGATTATGCAAAATGAATTATTCCAAAATTAATTTCGTTACAACCAAAATCTTTTTTTATGATTTTTCTCTTTTTATTCAGAACTTCGACTTTGTTAGTTTGTGAAAAAATACAAATTTGTTTATTAAAGATTTTAAATAAAACGCGTATTGTTTGCATAATCTGTATTCTTTAAATCTTTATTCATTACATAATTATTAAACTACGAAGAAAATTAAACAACTACACTGTCCCCTGCGACAACTATGATACAACTAGGAATAATTAATAGCGGTCATATCGATTATAATTGTTGCGACTTCGGAAATTATTCCGTTTGTTCGGGTTAAAGCCGTAGCTTCGTTTCGTGTTGTATTTCATTTGATATTCTTTCTGTTTCGTTATATTGTGACTTCTTGCCATATCTTCTAGTTCAGGCGGTATAACCTGCAAATCATTATGCAATATTTATATAAATAATAAATAAAAATTGAAAACTTCATATGATAAGACTAGTTGCATTATAAACTGTCATTAGCAATTTGATGTTAAATGTTAATCCCAAAGCATTTTTATTTTTATATAAATGATAATTTTAAATATTACATCTAATGTAATAAATTTAAAGTATAATTATCTTCTTTTCCAATTTCTAACTTAAATTTTATTCAAATATTGCTAAAAAAAAGTATTACTTCACAATTTTATAAATTAACTTCAACAGTTTTTTTACAACCTATAAGATAACATTGTGCAGTGTAAAGCAATTCATGTCAAAAAATAATTAACTACAAACAAAACATATCTAAACATTCTGCTTACCTGATTAGCTTCTTTGAGCACAGGAATCAGGCTTTTAGCATGTCTTGCGTCATCCTCAGTGAGGATGGTGTGAGAAACCCCTTTATTTTGCAAGCGTCCAGTCCTACCAATTCTATGAATGTAGTCTTCAGATGTATTTGGGAAATCATAGTTGATTACATGTGTCACTCCATCAACATCTGGAAATCAAAATTTCAATATGAAATGACTTGAAATTTTACAAAATAGAACATTATAATCATATACTCCAAGCTAAGATACTATATACTCCAAGCATTAAGAATAAAAACGACATTTTCTCTGCATTACATATGTTTTTCAATAACTAAAATAGTAATTTGTAAAAATCAAAATCTGCAACATCCACTAAGAAATATCTCATAGCTGACAGCCAATTTGTTAAACTTATTCTATTTAAACAGAATAATGTGTCTCACCTAAACCTCTAGCAGCAACGTCAGTTGCGACAAGGATGTTGGTATTGCCATTCTTAAACTTGTCTATGATTGCATCTCTTTGATTCTGTGTTTTGTCTCCATGGATACCAACAGCTGGCCAACCATTTCTCTTCAGTGTTAATGCCAAAGTGTCCACAAATCTTTTAGTATTGGTAAATACTAAAATTTTACCCAAACCCTGGCTAGAAATATCATGCATGATTTCCTTGAATCTGAAAATGTCAATAACAAATTACCATTTAATTTCAGGCTTTTTAACTTTATAAAACTTAGTACTCATATAATCAAAGTAGACAATTTATTGAGTTTTAATTTAATTTGATTTAAAAGATGTAATGGACCTAATATTAAAAACCTAAACACCAATACTAAAATATAAAAAAAGTTGTTTAGTTTATTTTAAGAGAGTTAGAAAAGTAGCAAACTTACTTTTCCATTTTCTCATCCTGTTCACAAATATGAAAATTCTGTTGTATGTTATGGTTTGCTGATAATTCTGTAGAGCCAACATTGACCTGTATAAATTCTCCGAGGTAATCTTTGGCTAAATATTCTATTTCCTTAGGCCATGTTGCTGAAAACATAAGAATCTGCCTTTCATAAGGCACCTCTTCGAGTGCCTCGCGGATCTGTGGCTCGAACCCCATATCCAACATTCTATCGGCCTCATCTAGAACAACATATGTGCAACGACTTAGCGTTGTTGTTTTACTATTAATAAAATCATTTAATCTGCCAGGTGTAGCTATCAAAATATCAACACCCTGCTGTAAAGCTTGTGCCTGTGGACCTCTATTTGCCCCTCCATATATACACAAACAACGAACATTCAACAAGGTTTCAAACTCTTTAGCAACCTCCTCAATTTGTCTCGCAAGCTCTCTTGTTGGTGCAAGTACCAACACTCGTGGGCCTTTGCTTCGTCTTGCCTGTTTCTCTTTAATGTGCACAACAGCTGGCAGAAGGTAAGCCAGCGTCTTGCCGGTACCAGTTTGCGCTATACCAACGAGATTTTTGCCACTCATTGCTACAGGCCATCCCTGTGATTGAATTATTGTTGGCTTAATGAGTCCTTGCTTTTTTAAAAATGTCTTTATATAGTCAGGGAAATCGCAGTTTTCGATGTCTCGGTACGGGCTAGGCACATTATCTCCGATAATAGTTATATTATGCTCATTGTAATAATCAAGATCCTGCTGTGCAGTTTTTGCGGAATAAAATTTTTTTTGGCATATGTTTCTACATTGTAAAGTGCCAAGATAGCTTTTCACGTTAATATTTGAGTATAATTTTATTTGATTTCTTACTATATTAACTTGGTTTTCTTGAAGTTTTTGTAAATGTTTAGCACTTTGGTACAATCTGAAATTAAAAAATGTAAAAAAATTATGCGGATCAAACATTATTACATACTACAATGAATAGTGTAAATTAAACTACTATTTACTTACGATTTAAGTCCATTGCGTCTTAATAACATCACTGTTAAATTATTTAAAGCCATTTCGACAAAATTTTCACAAAATCATAACCTCAAATTTTTGTCATATAATGCTTTTCTTGTAATGTTTAATCAATTTTTCTCTTTATTGCTTCACCTTTCAGAGACACATAGAGTACTTTTATAGATTCATAGACTAAGAAGTTGTAGTGTAGCAAGCTTTAAAAAAATGTGGACGTCAAAACTCGGTACAGCTAAATAGTATTTTACTCTTTTATAAACATATTTTTTTACAATATACTTTAAAAAATGTACAAAAATAAGAGATATTCTAAAATATATTATACAAAAATAGTGTTCCACCGGTTGCGGAGTCCTTGTGTTTAACTTATTATTATTATTATTGCAATTTTTTGAACAAAAGTGTTGGTGTGAGTAGAAATTGCTCTCAATTTTGTAACTATATTGAATAGCGCTTAGTACTTACTTATATAAATAAATAAATAAATAAATTCATTTATTGCAAACTGTATGTACATGGGTTACAGTTGCCCGATCGGGCGTGCAATACAAAAACAATAAATAAATAAATAGTATAAAAATACTATTTATTTATTTATTGTTTTTGGGAAGACTTACAGACTAATACAATTTATATTATAACTAATTGTATAAACAAGTTGTTTGTCTCCGCATATTTCAGAATATTTTCCTTGTTCTAGAAATTTTATTCATTAAATCATTAAATGGTACCAACTTTAGTAACAACAGTTGCGGACTAAAACCTAATCAATAATAAATTAAATTTAATTACTAATAAATATTTATTTCCATAATTTAGCCTAGCTGATATCGTTTTTCATACTTTTGTACAAAATGAAAAATATTTTATTCCACCTGTTTTATACTCCACCGTTTGCTATAATTATGACCTAACTAAAGTTACGTTAAGTTAACCCTCATTGTCTTCTGCTAATCGGTGTGTGGCAGGTTGTCGGAGGGAGTGTATTACGTTTGTCTTGTACCTAGACACTAACATCAACTTTGCGAGGGTGTACTCGAACAATGCCAATGTTTCTTCGACCTGCCTAATTGATTTATAGCTGACAGCCAAATTAATACCATTTATTAAATTACTTAAAATCGCTTATTTTATTAGTGACTACTTATACAGCTTTTTGGCATATAGGGGCAAATGAGTATCGGTTCGCTCTATAAGTGATCAATGCCAATGAACATTCATACGAGGAACTTAACCTTGAGCCCCTCAGTATCATGGATCAGGCAATGATCCTGAATCATTAGATATATTTTGCTTTTGATATCATTATCCTCCAACATGACACCAAATGTCAAAATATCTACGAAAGATAATAAAAGATGTTTGACGTATTATTACTTTATTATTCTTAATTTTCACCAGATCATAGAACAAATATTGGAATGATGTTATATTTGGTATTGTCCCCCAAACATTGGGGATAGTATTTGCAGTGCTTCAATAGATACAAATTGAAGGTTGGGGCATGAAGAGACAGCAACACAAGCTAATCCTCACTAAGATATCACAGAAAAAATAATACCGCCTAAAAATAACTTAATGTCAAACACACATGTGCATTTACTCAATATACTGTTTAATCTAGTCGGTACAATTTAGATGAGAGTACTCAAATTTAGACATCTATGGAATACAATAATGGTTCTACTTGGGGATATGAAGTTCAAAAATCTTGTACATATTCACGGGTGTATTCATTCATAGTCCTAAGAGGATTTGCTACTTAAAAATAGGAAATAAGTTAATATTCATTAAAACGCTTGTGTCCACCGCCGCCTCCTTGTCCGTTGCTCCTGCCGAAACTGGTTCCACGTCTGAACGAGCCGCCGCCACCGCGACCGCTGCCGTATCTGCTTCTGTTCCATCCTCCACCGCCGCCGCCACATCGGTCAGCCATGGTCTGGAGCTGAGGGCTGATGGTCTGTAAAAAATATTACTTGAGTATATGTGGACACTTTTTTAAGTAATTATTACTAAAGGCATTAAGACGGGATGTATGGTTTAAAAAGATGTATTTGCAAGAAATGTTACAACTTTTGAGGATGGGATCCAGGCACTTGTTTAGCAAGGACACCGAAGGCATGAAGTTGTATTGATGTACCTCATACTTGCATTCATGTCACGCTATTGAGAAACGTACCCATGCCAAAGGTATGAGGAAATAAATTATTAATACAAATTCAAATTACCTGATTAGCTTCTTGCAGTACATTTACAAGATCTTTAGCTTGACGTGAATTTGAGGGGGTGAAGAAGGCATATGATGTGCCTTTTGATTTTGAACGCCCTGTCCTACCTATCCGGTGAATGTAATCTTCTGAAGAGTTGGGATAATCAAAGTTTATAACGTATTTGATACCATCCACATCTGCAATTCAGAAAATGGAAATTAAGAACTATTTCCACTGTTGTAATGATTAGAAGAACAAAAATTTTTAGATAATACAAAATGTAACTCATAGCAGTATTACTTACATGAATGAGTTACACAGAACAAATAAAAGACATTTGCCTCTCACTGTCAAAACCCTGGAGTCTTGTAAGGGCGTAAAACAATTAGTTTTCATTTAAACTTGATTGCCCCTGCCAAACTCCATTGTGGCCGAAATAGAAAACCCTTGACCTCTTGCCGATCATTTCAACCTGTGGTCAAGTTTTTCAACGATGCACCAGTAGTTCAATCTTTGATTATTTAAATATCAATATCTGTGATTATTTAAGTATGTAGTGCATCACCAGGTTTTCCAATACTCTCAAGTGTATCCGCATTCGCGGACATACCATCAAGCTTCCGGCCTTGGGTCCATCATAGTGAAAGGCACTTTTGAGGCACCATAACATGACGAGTTATTGCATTCTCTAGTTAAACCTGCAGACTAAGTCATCTACAAATCAGCAGTATCATATCCACTAATTTGGGAGAGTACTCAGACAGAACACAATAACTTTCCACCAGTGCCTCTGAAAAGTATAAACAAACAATAATTAATGAATACCAATATTGTACCACTCAAACTATTTGCTCATCAGTTAACAATTATTGTAATAAATCCTTACCAAGTCCTCTGGCAGCAACATCGGTTGCTACAAGAATGCTTGCGCGACCCTGTTTGAATTGATAGAGAACATCATCTCTTTCTTGTTGTGTTTTGTCCCCGTGCATACATACAGCAGGCCAGCCAAACCGTCGGATATTTCTTGTTATATTTTCCACTTTTCTCTTTGTTTCAACAAATATTATGGTTTTGGCACCAGGTTCTTGGCTTTGACCTATTTCTTGAAGCAAAACATTCAACCTGCAATCAACATGTATGATTAGAAATCATGTACAGAATTATTGAAACATAATTTATTTATTCTATTGTCAGATCTTCTTAGAGGATTGTTATTATTTTAATCAAACAAATATCATATTATTCATAGAAATCATCACTAAATGTAAAAAAATTAAACCAAATAAAATTGTTACATACTTGTTTTCCTTTTCATGTTCTTGGCAGACATCTACAATTTGTAGAATGTTATGATTAGCAGAGAGTTGTAGGGATCCAATGTTTATTTGCAAGTAGTCTCCTAAGTAATCTTCAGCTAATTTTTTAACCTCCTTGGGCCATGTGGCAGACCACATCAAAGTTTGTCGATCAGGTCGGATCTGTTCAATGATTTTACGAATCTGAGGTTCGAAACCCATGTCCAACATACGATCAGCTTCATCTAACACCAGATATGTGCAACGTTGTAAGTTTGTAGTTCCCTTTTCCAAGAAATCAATGAGTCTACCAGGTGTAGCTATAACAATTTCTACTCCTCTTTCCAAGTCACGAGCCTGTTCCCTTTTAGGCGCGCCGCCAAATACGCACGTGTTGCGCACATACGAAGCATTTCCAAAGTCACATGCAACTTGTTGAATTTGTTGCGCTAGCTCTCGAGTGGGCGCCAACACAAGAGCAATAGGACCATCGCCACGCCTTATCGGAGGCTGGTTATTGATGTGCACAATAGCAGGCAATATATAAGCTAAAGTTTTGCCCGAACCAGTCTGAGCTATCCCAACCAAGTTGTGCCCAGACATTGCAATGGGCCAACCTTGAGCTTGAATAGGTGTGGGCTCTTTGTAACCCATATTACAAATATTTTGCATTACATAGTCAGGGAAATTGCCTTCTTCAAAGTGCTGGATAGGATTTGGTATGTCCAATCCACTCACAGTAATCTCATGTTTGTTTCGATATTCTTCAACTTCATATGGTGATCTTTTCAATACCTCTGGAGGTGGGTTATAAAAGTTTTTATTGAATGGTTGCAATGACATAGTATCCCAGTTTGGTCGACGCATATTTTGTCCACCAGAAAATTCTTTCTTTCCTCCGCCGTAGCCACCAGAGTTCCCAAATCGGCCTCCACCACCACCTCCAAACTTTGATCCATGGCTACCAAATTTGGAACCGCCGCTTCCGCCGCGACTATTGTTCCAATTTCCTGACCTGTCATAAAAAATAAGACCATAAATTATGAGTTAAATAATAACCATCATGTAATTTCAATACAATTTCCTTACAAACAAAATGTAATTAATTTACATTAGCTTATGACGGTTGATTAAAACAGTTATTAAGATTAACATATAAGTACATTTTGCACAGCCTTCGGAAGACTATTAGTCAGTAATCAATACTTAGTTACAAGATGGCGACGGCGTCGATGACGACGAGATTTACAACCTCGTGCTCTAATAATGTATTCAGATTTTTGGACCACGATCTATGAATGCATGTTAAATTTAGTACCCCGTACAAAAAAAATGTATTTCAGAAAGATAACTACAAATATGCACAACTGTAAAATCAATAACTTAAAGAGGCTATAACGCGCATGACACGCTGTCATGCATAAATTATTATCCTAACAATTTCAAGTTTATACGAAATATAAAGCAAATAGGATACTTTCATTATATCAATTTCTATTCCTTTAAACATGTTCTACATAAGAAACTGCAAAATAAAGCACATTTTTATTTACATTTACGATCCCACGAATGGCACAAAATGGCGGTCAAGTAATCATTTTGGTTTAAATATACATGACAAATTATAATTTACTGCATATTACTTATTTAAAACGTTACAAATATGATATGATGTATGAAATACAGTAAATCGATGCGTCATATGTAAATTCTAAAGGTTTAACCGAATCTGGATGTTTTAACGTCAAACATTGTGCCATGTTTTCAAAGCTTCTATAAAATGAAAATATGAAAAATAGATCAAAAATAAAAATTATACCAGTCTAAAATATAGATATATAAAATACTCACATTTTCAGATTTGAAATTATGTTCAGGATGTTCTTGATGAATTCAGATGTTGTACTCGGTTGATTGAAGCAGGGCACTGCAATTAACACAATTTGATTATGTTACATAGATTGGAATTTGGTATTTAACTTTTAAGAACTAAAAATGGCTTAATGCAAAACTATCACAAGTATTCGCTAAATAAATTAACTTTAACAAAAATATAAACTAATGCCGAAAAGACGTCTCACCTCGACCACTGCTTTTACAAGAGAGAGAATTGTAGAGAAAGGAGTTTCGGATTCGGATTTTACAATGTGAGTGAATGATATTAGACTAGCTGATCGTAATTTCAGTTCATTGGAACCATAGACAAAATGTTTAAAATAAAAATTAATATTTTATGTAACATTTCCTACGAAAAAATTTGCTATAACAAACTATATTTTCAGTATAAACCAAAATTAATTTTAGTAAGATATAACGAGTTTTAGTGTCAAAACAGCTAAATGTATATTATATCTGTGCATAACCTTTACTCATCATTTAATTCACTCTTGACTAAATTGTTCATTCATTCATTATCGTTCATCGTTTGATTGCCTCGCGCCCGCCGCTGCCGCTATTAAGTGAAAGAAATAAAGTTTAATAATTTAGCTTAGTTATTAATTATTGTATTATACAATATTATAATAAACAAAGTGGTATTTTAATATACAAACACTCTTACGATGAATATGCAACCCCATAGCAAGAAAAGAGTTTGCTATTACTACGACAGTAAGTATAAAATGTGATACTGATTCAGATACAGACATTCAATTTCTGTATTAATTATAAGGTATTTTTTCTATTTCTGAACAGTTATTCACGAATAACATATGACAATATTTGGTAGACAAATTTGTTGTACATTTTTTCATCTTAAAATTTTTATGCGATTGTTATTCAAGTCACTTCACGGCGTCTGTACAGCGCTCTTCGTTGCCATTGGTCCGTGAGATGTTGTTCTCTTTTCACTCGAAGAGGTACAGACGGGAATGTGTCAAGCCAATAAATGAATTGAGTAACATTCTCATAAGAAGTTAAAATTGTTATAAAGGGGATGTTTGTGTTTGTATCTTTTTTTATTTTAGGTGATATCGGAAATTATTACTATGGGCAGGGCCATCCCATGAAACCGCACCGTATACGTATGACACATAATTTATTGTTAAATTATGGGTTGTACAGAAAAATGGAAATCTATGTAAGTGTATCTTTGGCATTTTTAATACAGTGCGCAATTTTTATGATTATTTTGAATAACGTATAATAAATTTGATGTCTTAATGATATAGCGACCACACAAAGCTACTGCCGATGAGATGACTAAGTTCCACTCCGATGACTATATTCGGTTCCTGCGTTCAATCAGACCAGACAACATGACTGAATACAATAAACAAATGCAAAGATGTAAGTTTTTTTTTACTAAAAATTACAATACATCCCTTAAAGCATACTTATATGTATTTTTACTTTATAAATGCATTGAGGAGGGATAATTTTAAAGTGAACTTTTTTGTGATAAATATAATTTTTTGCATTTTTTCTACATTTTAATATTTACACTACATATTATTTGACCTTTTTTTTTATAATCGAATGGATTAACATTATAGAATCTTTAAAATTTAACCATCTTTATATCATCAACAAATGTTTTTTTGTAGTCAATGTTGGTGAAGATTGCCCTGTGTTTGATGGGCTCTATGAATTCTGCCAACTATCGGCAGGAGGATCAGTGGCTGCTGCTGTAAAATTAAACAAACAGGTAAATTATTTATATTTAACTTTGAATTTGTGCTGGATATGGCAATAGAATCTCCTATCACATTATGAGATGGCAAAATGTGGTTGCACTAGTAGCACCACTGGATACACCTTCAGGAAGCATATATGAGGCTTGTAATTTTTATATGTTTGTATAATTTAGGCATCTGAAATTTGCATCAACTGGGGCGGTGGTCTACATCACGCTAAGAAATCTGAAGCATCAGGATTCTGTTATGTGAATGACATTGTACTTGGCATACTGGAACTGCTGAAATATCACCAA
>DWMW01000163.1:0-10605 GCA_018246335.1 Papilio thoas cinyras
ATAATTAATTAAAAATATAATTTTATATTAGCGTCTTTTTACAAATATTTGCAATTATTTTAATAGGTTATGCAAGAGGTCTAATATTTACTTATCGCATGATGAATATATTAATGATGTTAAAAAATGAAATAAATGATATTTAAGCCGTAAAGAAAAAAATATAATAAATAAAAGTTTATAAACCTTTTTTATTAATACTTACTAAATAGGGCGCACTCTAAGTAACCATCTTTTTTATTTTCCTTGTTTCGCTGTAATTAATTCAATAACTACTTGTTTGCCAATTTCTGGGGCAACTTGTCCTTTTGTTAATTTCATTAATTCACCCACAAAAAACTTAATTACTCGTTCTGGTCGTTGCTCATATTGTTCTAGCATTGCTATATTAGCATTAAAAACTGGCTCAATAATTGTTTTAATTTCAACTGGGTCACTAATTTGTTTTAATCCTAATTCAGCAACAATTTTCGTTGGAGCACAATCTTCATTTAAAATTCGTTGTAACAATGTTTTGGCTTGTTTATTTGAAATTATATTTTGATTAATTAACATAATCATTTCAACTAAATTTTGTGGTGTTAATGCTGTTTCACTTATTTTTAATCCTTTTTGATTTAAATAAGCACTAATATCACCAATTAAATAATGAGCAATCAGTTTATAGTGTGGTGATAACTTAATTGCTGCTTCAAAAAAATTCATTAAGGCATAATCTTGTAAAATAATTTTAATATCAGCTGGTTTTAAATTTAATTTTGATAAATAACGTTTACGTTTGACAGCTGGTAATTCTGGTATATTTTTAATAACTTTTGTCATTCAATTTGGATCTAATTTAATTGGAAAAATATTTGGTTCAGAAAAATATTTATAATCAATAGCATCAGTTTTATGACGCATTAAAACCGTTGTTTTTGTTTTTTCGTCAAATCGGCGTGTTTCTTGTTCAATTCTTTTTCCCATTAATAAAAGTTCACTTTGTCTTGTAATTTCATATTCAATTGCCTTTTCAACATTTGCAATTGAATTAAGATTTTTTAATTCAACCTTATCACCAAATATTTTCACACCAATTGGACGTAACGAAATGTTAACATCGCATCGTAATGAACCTTCATTCATTTTAGCATCACTAATTTTGGTATAAACTAAAATTTCACGTAAAGCTTCTAAATATTGACGAACTTGAAACGCTGACCGTAATACGGGGCGAGTTACAATTTCAATTAAACCAATTCCAGCACGATTATAATCTAATAACGTTTGGTCTTCTTCATGCAACTGTTTAGCGGTATCTTCTTCAATATGCAGACGTTCAATTTCTACTTTAAAAGGTTTATTATTTTCATCAATAATTGTTAAATATCCATTTTGACCAATTGGATAATATTGCTGCGTAATTTGAAAACCTTTTGCTAAATCAGGGTAATAATAATTTTTACGATCAAATTGAATGACTGGATCAATTGTCAAATTAAGTGCTTGGCAAGCAATTAACGCTAACTCAACCCCCTTTTTATTAACTGTTGGCATTACTCCTGGATACCCAACATCCATTGGATTAACCATACTATTTGGTTTAGCCCCATAACTCACTGCGCCAGAAGAAAACATTTTTGTCTTTGTTTTTAACTCAACATGATTTTCAATTCCAATTACTACTTCAAAATTAATCATGATTGTTCCCCCTTTCTGGTGCCACTTTATTTTTAATTCCAACAATCTCTTCAATTAATAAACTAGCATTAAAGACCTTTTGGTCAGCAAAAGGAGCGGCATTAACATTTATTCCAATTGGCATTTTATCAATGAAAGCAAGTGGAACAGTTAATGATGGATTACCCATTAAATTACCTAATACTAATAAATCATCAACATAATTTTCTGGTTCTGCCTCTGTTAAAATTTGATCTTTAATAGTAGTAATTTTTGGAGCAATCGTTGATGGAGCTGGTAATAATAAAAAATCATATTTTTCAAAAACAGTAGTTAAAGCATTGACAATTAAACGTCGTACTCGTTTTGCTTTTAAAAATAATAATATTTGGTTATTTTTTTTTAAAGTGTACGAACCAATAACATAACGACGTTTAACAACATTACCAAAACCATTAGTTCGTGAATTCATCATTACTTCTTGATAATTGTCTCCAACAACTCGTGTTCCATAATTAATTCCATCCAACATTGAATGACTACTTACTGCTTCGGCAAAAGAAATCACCATATAAACTGGCATTAATGCTTTTATTAAATCTTCTGGAAAATAAATTGCTGTAACACTAATTCCGCGGGCTGTTAATTCATCATATAAATAATTAAAATGAATTCTAATTTCATCCGGAAGAATCGCATGCGCATTTTTTAAATAAGCAAATTTTTGTTCTTTGATTTTTTCTGATGATAAATTTTTAAAATAGCCTTGTTCCTTACTCTTTAATGAGGTTGCATCCTTGTGATCTTCTTTTGCTAAATAATCAAAAACAATTGCACTATCTTCAACAGTTCGAGTAAAATATCCAACTGTATCTAATGATGGCGCATAAGGAAAAACACCATACCGTGAAATTAAACCATAAGTAGGTTTAAAACCAACAACACCACAATAACCTGCTGGTTTTCGTACTGAATCACCTGTATCTGTTCCTAATGCAAATGGAACAACACCAGCTGCAACTAAAGCTGCTGAGCCAGATGATGAGCCACCAGTAATCCGGCTTAAATCTCAAGGGTTTAAAACATCTCCTGTTAAGGCATATAAACCATGCCCACCCATTCCTAACTCATCCAAAGCTGCTTTTCCTAATAAAATACTATTGTTTTCTTTCAAAATATTAGTTACTGTTGATTCATAATTTGGAATAAAATTTTCTAAAATTTTTGAACTCGCAGTTGTCTTAATTCCTTTTGTTGCAAAATTATCTTTTGCAAAATATGGTAAGGAAAATAAATAATTATTTTCAGGAACAACAAGGTTGTCTAATTTAGCTGCCAAATCTGTGGCTTCTGTTTTTAATTCTGTCACTGTTGCATTTAAAACCCGATATTTTTCTAAATTAGTAAAAGCATCCTTAACTATTTGCGATGGAGTAATTTTTTTAGCAACTAAAAGGTGATGTAATTCTTTGATTGAATAAGCCGCCATTCTATTTAACCACCTTATTAATTACAATATAATCATCCTTTTTTTTTGGTGCTGACGCTAAAATTTCAGCTTGCGGAGCAACATCAATCTTATTATCCTCACGTAAATAGTCAACTGTTAAATCAAATGGAAAATGCATTGAATGAACATTAGTTGTATCAATTTTTTGTACTAAATCCATTTGTTTTAAAATAACATCAAATTCTTGACTTAAATTAGTTAGTTCATCATCTTGTAAATATAGCATAATATCATGTGCTAACATTTGTAACACTTCTTTTGTAATTCGTGCCATCTTATCACTCCTTATTTAATAATTGTTGAAATTCTTCTTCATTAATAATTTTAACATTTAATTTTTGTGATTTTACTAATTTATTACCAGCATCAGTACCCGCCAGTAAATAAGTGGTTTTTGCACTAACACTTTCAGAAATTTTCCCGCCATAACTTTCAATTAAATCTTTAAAATATTCTCGTGGTTTTGATAAAACTCCGGTAATCACAAACAGATAATTTTCAAACTTCTGTGCTAAATGCTGATTAGTAGCATAATACTCCATTTTAACCCCCTTTTGGCGTAGTAAGGCAAGTTCTTGTTGATTAGCTGGAATTGCAAAATAATCAACAACACTAGCTGCTACAATTGGACCAATATCATTAATAATTGATAATTGTTCAATATTTATGGCGGCTAAATTAGCAATCGTTTTAAATTGTAGTGCTAATAATTTTGCTTTTTTTTGACCAACATGTCGAATTCCTAATGCAAACAATAATCGCTCTAAGGAATTATTTTTTGAATTATTAATTGAAGCAATCATATTTTCAAATAATTTTTCACCAAAATTTTCTAATTCAATAATCTCCGCTCTGTATTGCTCTAATTGATATAAATCACTAAAACTTTTTAAATATCCTAATTTAAATAATCGTTCAATAATTTTTTCACTAATTCCTTCAATATTCATCGCGTTTCGTGAACAATAATGTTCTAACCCCCGAGTAATTTTTTTAGGACAAACAGAATTAATACAATACTGGTCAACCCCACCTTCAAAACGTTCTAATAAAGAATTACATTCTAGACAATGCGTTGCCTCATGTCATTTTTGAGCATTTTTTGGGCGATAAGCTACAACATAATTAATCACTTCCGGAATAATATCCCCCGCTTTTTTAACTTGAACATTATCACCAATCCGAATATCGCGCTCAGTAATAAAATCAGCATTATGTAATGTTGCTGCTCGTACAATTGTTCCTCCAATACGAACCGACTCAAGAACAGCATTATAAGTAATCCTTCCTGTTCTTCCAACAGAAGGAAAAATATTAAGCAATTTTGTAACCACAACTTCTGCTGGAAATTTATAAGCTATTGCTCATTTTGGATTTTTAGCAGTATAACCTATGCGATTATATAAATTTAAGTTATTAACTTTAATCACAATTCCATCAATTTCATAACCTAATTGATGACGTTTTGGTTTATAATCTTGAATATATTCTCACACTGCCGCAATATTTGAACAATAACGATACTCAGGATTTGTTTTAAATTTTAATTGTTCTAATCTTTGTAACGCTTCATACTGTGATTGAATTCCATCACGCAAAGCATTAACATAATAATATAAAAATGCATTTAACTTTCGTTTTGCAACAATTGTTGAATCTAATTGCCGTAAAGTTCCTGCTGCTGCATTTCGAGAATTAGCAAATTTAGATTCGCCATTTTTTGCACGTTCCTCATTTATCTTCTTAAATTCTTCAACCGATAAATAAACTTCACCCCGAACAGTTAAAGTTGGTTGGTCAATTCGAAGCGGAATTGATTTAATTTGTTTAATATTAATAGTAACATCTTCACCAGCAAGACCATCTCCACGAGTTGCCCCCATTACTAAAAGATGATTATCATAAACTAACGAAATTGATAATCCATCAATTTTTAATTCACAAGTATATTCAACCTCTGGCAAACCAGTCAATTCTTTAATTTGTTCATCAAAATGAATTAAATCATCATAATTAAATGCGTTTCCCAAACTTAACATTGTACTTGTATGAACATATTTATTAAACTTTTCGCTAACTTGACCAGAAACACGTTGCGTTGGAGAATCAATTGTAATTAATTTACTATATCGTTGTTCAATTGCAATTAATTCTTGCATTGCTCGATCATATTCTTTATCACTGACACTGGGGTTATCATTCACATAATATTCATAATTTCATTGTTCTAACTGTTCTTTTAATACTAAACTACGTTTTTTTGCTTGTTCAAAAGTCATAATATCCTCCTTTATTTTATTATTTTTAGGTTCTTTTTATGATGCGGGGGAATTGGCGGTTTTTTAAAATGCCATTTTTTAAACGGTTTAATTTTCAATGCATAAACACTAATATTTAAGGCAACTAATAACGCAACAATAAAAACCGTAGCATTGTTTAACAAAGCCTGTTCATTAAAAATTGAAATTAAAAAACGCCCAACTAACGGATTAAAGAAAGTTACTGTTAAAATTGATAGCATATTAATTGGAGTTTTTGCAACAAAATTCGGAATTCGTTCAAAAAGGAATAATCAAATTAAAGCTAAACCTAAAAAGACAAAAGAAATAATTAAGAAGACAATATTTATTCATGGTTCTCAACGCCCTAATTCTAACTGCACATATAAGGCTGATGCAATTGTTTCTAATGTTCAAAAATTTAAGTTATTTTCCTCCATTGCTAAAACAATGACTACTGAAATTAGAGTAAAAATAATTGGTATAACAAATAATAATTTTTTTTGCCCTAGGTACATCATTATTTCAATATCATGTACTCGCGAATAATTGCGATATAACAAAAATGATAAAATTATCATTAACAAAAATAATCCTAAAAAAATAAAAATTAATAAAATATTTTTTATTTGTGCGTTGTAAAAGATAAAACATAATGTTGAAAATAAAGTAAACTTAACCATATCTTTTAAGAAATTAGTTTTATATTTTAACATACTAATTCATGTTGAAACATAAATAATAAATAATATAATATACGATGCATCTCATTCAAAGGTAATATAACTAGCAAAAATAATACCAATAATTCAGGGCATATTACGACTGCGGTATTCTTCGTTTGTGTAAATTGTCATTAAAATAAAAGTGACAAAAAATAAACCAGTTAACATATTCTGTTGATGCCATGAATCATATCCAAAATAATAAATTAATAATTTTGAAGCAGATAAAACAAGGAGTGATAAGGTGCCAATTAAAAAACGATTACTTTTTTTATTAGCAAAATTACTCAATAATGTTACAAAAATTGAAGCAAATAGCATTGCATCTAAAATATTTAATAAATTTCAAATAATATCACTTGGATCAATTCCAGTCATTAAAAATCAAACTAAAACATTTGTAAACCAAGATAATTTTGATAAAGCTTGAGCATTAGCAATCGTAACATTTGGATTTAATTTAAAAATAATATTATTATCAACTGAAGCAAAAAAATAATTTTTAGCATAATATAATGCAATAAAAACACCAAATGCAACAAAAAAAATGGCGTGATTTCAATTTCATAAATTAATATTAAATCAATAACGAATAAATAATAACAAAAATAATGAATATAAAATATTAATTGATAATAATGAATAAACTAAAATAATATAACGTAAATTAGGAATAAATTCTAATGGAATTAGCAAAAAAGAAATAACAGCAAAATAAAAGAAAAAACCCATAATCATCCCAAAATAAATATTTTTAGTTCGAATTTTTAAAAATTCTGCTAAAATTGCCCCTGTTGAAGAAAAGACTCAGTAATAATATAAGAAAAAAATAATCGCAATTAAAACTATTTTTACCATTTTACCTTCTTCCTTTCTTAACAATTATAGCAAAAACACTCTATAATATACTTTATAAACAAAAATAAAAGTGATTTCTATTTTATAAATCACTTATTAGTTAAAATTATTTCCTATTTAATAACAGCAATGATTTCTCCTTGTTTAACATTGCCCGTTTTAACAATATTAATTATCTTACCGCTCATTGTTTCTGGTGTAAAAACAATTGGCGTATCTAAACTTGGTACATTTTCAAATTTTAAAACCGATAAATCAACATTACATAATAAATCTCCTTGTTTAACATTATCATCTTGTTTTACTTTAATATCGAATCCTTTTCCATTTAATGAAACTGTATCCATTCCGATGTGTAATAACATTTCAACACCATTATTACTTTTGATTCCATAAGCATGACCTGTCGGAAAAACGGTAATTAATTTCCCGGCAATTGGAGCAATAAAATTACCAGCACTTGGTTTAATTGCTAAACCCTCACCTAACATTTTTTGTGAAAATACTTCATCTTCAACTTTATCTAAAGCAATAACTTCACCATCTACAGGGGCAATTATTTTAAGTTCTTTTGTTTTTTTACTAAATAATCTCATCTTTTTTCTCCTTTTTTCATTAAGCAAACAACTTTGTCGTCTATCTTTAGTATACTATAAAATTATTAAATTTATGTGCTATTTTTAAAACAATTGGAAACCAACTAATTGTTTAACTAAAACCAAAATAGAACCAATTAAGCAAAAGAAACATAATAAAAATAAAATTAAATACTTATTTTTTTTTGAAAAGAAACACGAATTGTTACCTTCTGTTTAACCGCAAAATTATCATTTTTAGCATTATGGCGTATTTTATACAATTGTCTTCAATATCAAAATCCACTAATAATTGATAATGCAGTAAAAATAAAAACAAAAGCAATTAAAACTGGTAATGTAAGGTCAATTATTGCATATGTATTTAGATTTATCATTTAAAACATTCATTTTATCATAATTTTATACTTTTAAAGCATTTTTTGTTCTTTTTTTAACTAAAGCAAAAACTTCATCACCCGTTTGGCATTCTAATGCTTCTGTTACTAATTTTTCCATTGCCAAAACTTCTAATTTGCTAATAATACGACGCGCATTTAAAATACTTGTGGCAGACATTGAAAAGTAATCTAATTTCATTCCCATTAAAAGCGGAATTGCTTGTTCCTCTCCAGCCATTTCACCACACATTCCAACCCATTTTTTTTCTTTATGGGCACCATCAATAATTGTTTTAATTAAACGTAAAACAGATGGATTATATGGTTGGTATAAATATGCCACAAATTGGCTCATTCGATCAGCTGCCATTGTATATTGAATTAAATCATTAGTTCCAATTGAAAAGAAATCAGCGTGTTTTGCAAACTGATCAGCTAACATTGCTGCTGCTGGAATTTCCATCATCATTCCAATTTCAATATTGTCTGCAACTTTATGTCCTTCTTTAATTAAAATTTCTTTTTCTTCTAAGGTAATTTTTTTTGCAGTTTTAAATTCATCAACTGTCGCAATCATTGGAAACATAATACCAACTTTCCCATGCACACTAGCACGTAATAAAGCACGTAATTGTGTTTGAAAAACATCTGTTTTATCTAAACAAAGACGAATCGCACGATATCCTAAAAATGGGTTCATTTCTTCTGGAAATTTAAAATATGATAATTTTTTATCACCACCAATATCCAATGTTCGAATAATCACAGGGCGCCCTTGCATTCTTTCCAAAACACATTTATAAGATTCATATTGCTCATCTTCAGTCGGGAAATGGTCATTATCCATATATAAGAACTCACTTCTAAATAATCCAATTCCTTGCCCACCATTATCCAAAACACCTTGAACATCTTTTGGTGCTCCAATATTTCCTTCTAAAACAAATTTTTGATATCCATCTTTTGAAACTGTTGGTTTATCTTTAAATGCCAATAGTTCTTGTTGCAATTGTAAAAATTTTTCTTTTTCTGTTGTCCAAGTTTTAATCTCCGCCGATGTTGGATTTAATATAACTTCTCCTGTTGTTCCATTAATCATAATTATTTCATGATGGTTTGCTTGTTTTGTAATATCTTTTAATCCTAATACAGCTGGAATTTCTAGACTACGGGCCATAATTGCAGCATGACTAGTACGACCCCCCATATCACAACTAAATCCTTTCACAAATTTAGGATTTAACTGCGCTGTTTGTGAAGGTGTTAAATCTTCAGCAACAATAATAACTTCTTCACTAATAGTTGCTAAATCTAAGACCGGAACATTTAAAATATACTTAATTAAACGATCAGTTACATCTTTAACATCAGATGCACGCTCTTTAAAATATGGATCATCCATACTTGCAAACATTGTAATAAACTTTTGAGAAACAGTATGAATTGCATATGCTGCATTATTGTTATTACTCTTAACGATATTTTTTGCTTCATCAATCATTGCTGGATCACGCAAAATTTCCTTATGTGCTTCAAAAATTGCTGCTTTTTCCGCTCCTAATTTGTCTAAGGAAATCTTTTGTAGTTTTTCAATATCTGTGTTTGCCTTTTGCATTGCTGCTTCTAGTATTTTAATTTCTTTTGCCGAATCATAAACCGTATTATTAGAAATTTCATATTTTGGTTCTTCTAATTTAAAAACTTTGGCAATTGCAATTCCATTGCTAGCACCTATCCCGTGCAGTTTTTTTGACATAATAAAAAATCCTCACTTCTCTTTTTACTAAAAGTATTTTTATTATATACCGAAAACTGGAAAATTGTTGCATTTTAACTAGACTTTTTGTTATAAGACATTATTTTCTATAAAAAAACAATAAATTTAAGTAACTATTTTATTTTTTTATTTTATAAATTGTAAATTGTAAAACGAATTAGGATAAAACAACTCTTATTAAAAGAAAGGGGTTGTTTTTTTAATTAAAAAATAACTTAATTAACATGTTAAATATTTAATTTCATATTTTTGTAAAATAAACTATTAAAAATTAAATAGTGTTTTAAGTGTGTCAAAATTGTACTTTTTTTTAATAATCAATGTTTTAAAACAATGTTTTTAATCTTTGTTTCTTAATAAGCATTGAATTAAAGCAATTGTCTACAACATTGATTATAAACAATGTTTTTAATGGGGGTTTTTATATTTTATTTATCTAATTTCTTTCCTAAAAGTAATATTAATTGGAACATCTTGCTATATATTTTTTTCTTTGCTTTTCATTTGTAAATATGCAACACCCCCCCCTTATCATTCATTGAGTAATTGTAAATTATATTCAATTTCTAATTTTCAAATAGCATTTTTAATTAATATAAAAGCTTTATTATAAATACTTTCTAAATTAATATAATCTTCATTTGTTAATTTTAAATAATAAAGTAAATCATCTTTATATGATATTTTATCCCCTTTTTATTATATTTTACAATTAAAATAAAAAAAGTAATAAGACAAGACTATACTGCACCCCAAAAAGTAAGTAAAATTAAAAAAGAACTTTATTAAACTTTTAGAGGAGTTGCATTTTTTAATGGCAA